>JABUQX010026594.1:0-34432 GCA_015478945.1 Trachelipus rathkii | reverse complement strand
TTTTTATTCTCACCAACATCCTTTTAAAAAATATAGAAATCACATTCTACGACTGTATTTTCAGAGAATGGCCATTTAATGATTAGAACCCCAAAAAAAACCAAAATATCAAAATTTGACAAAAACTAATTAAGAATCTGTTACTCCAAACGTATAAACAGCTTATTAAAAACCGAGACACATATTATTTCTCACACACAACCTTTCTAAAAATATAGAAATCACTTTTTCTACGACTGTATTTCAGGAGGAATGGCTTTATTCACTTTTCTTCAAATGTCAAAAATATTCAAATTTCAAAAATTGAGGACTGTTACTCAAAATATAACAGCTATTAAAAATCCGAAAACACCATAGTATTTCTCATACAAAAAACCTTTCTAAAAATAAAAAAAACACTTTCTATAACATCTTTCAGGAGGAATAGCCAATTTATATGATTGAACCCACAAAAATCCAATAAAATTGACCAAAATATTCATTAAGACCTTTTACTCCAAAGATATAACTAGCTACTAAAAAGTCCGAGAACCATAGTATTCCTCACACAAAAACCTTTCTAAAAAAAATATAAAAATCACTTTCTACGACTTGTATTTTCAAGAGGAATGGACATTTATATGATTGAAAATTCCAAAACCAAAAAAATTTCAAACATTGACAAAATTAATTTAAGAACCTGTTACTCCACAAAGTATAAAAGCTATTAAAATCCGAAAACACCGTAGTTAATTTTCTCACCACAACAACCTTCTAAAAATATAGAATCACTTTCTACATACTTGTATTTCAGGAGGAATGGCCATTTATATGATAGACAAACAAAAAATCCAAAAATTTTCAAAAATTAACAAAATTATTAAGAACCGTTTTACTCCAAAAGTAAACAGCTATTAAAAATCGAAGATACCCTAATATTCCTCACACAAAAAACCTTCTATAAAAACCACTTTTCTACGACTTGATATTTCACCGCCCCCCCCCCCCGTTCCCATTTACACACACATAATCCAGTACCCCCCCCCCCCCCCCCCCCCCCCCCCCCCCCTCGGAGTAATGCCATTACTAAAGGATCTGAACCACAAAAATCCAAAAATCTCAAAAATTGACAAAAATTATTAAGAACCTGTTACTCATAGTTATAAAATAGTTAAAAAATCAAAGGCACCAAAAATTCTCACACAACAACCTTTTCTAAAATATAGAAATCACTTTTCTACGACTTGTAATTCAGGAGGATATGGCCAATTTATATGATTGAAACCCAAACGCCCAAAATATTCAAAATTTCAAAATTTGGAAAAAAATTAATTAAGGAACCTTTTACTCCAAAAGTATAAAAAAACAGCTATTAAAAATCCGAAGACACCCTAGTATTCCTCACAAACAAAAAACATTCTAAAAATATAAAAAATCACTTTTCTTCGACTTTATATTCAGAGTAATAGCCATGTTATATGATTGACCACAAATTCCAAAAATTTTAAATGTATACAAAAAATAATTTAAGAACCTGTTACTCTAAAAGTATAACAGCTATTAAAATCCGAAAAACACCATAGTATTCCTCACACCAAAACATTTTCTTAAAAATATAAAAAATCACTTTTCGACGACTTGTATTTCAGGAGGAATGCCCATTTATATGTTGAAACCCAAAAACCAAAATTTCAAATTTCAAAATTTTGAATAACAAAATTAATATAAGAACTGTTAACTCAAAGTTAAAAACACTATAAAAATCGAAGACACCTCTAGTATTCTCACACAAAAACATTTCTAAAAAATGCTAAAATCACTTTCTTACGGGACTTAATGTACTTTCAGGAGGAAATGGGCCATTTACATTGATTGAACCACAAAAATCCAAAAATTTTTAAAATGACAAAAACCAATTATTTGAAGAACCTGTATGACTCCAAAAAGTATACAAGCTATAAAAATCCGAGACAGACACCGTATATTTCCAACAACAACAACCTTTCTAAAAAATATAGAAATCACTTTTCTACGACTTGTATTTCAGGAGAATGGCCATTTATATTATTGAACACAAAAAAAATCAAAAATTTTAAAATTGACAAAAATTAATTAAGGACCTTTTACTCCAAAAGTATAACAGCTACTAAAAATCCGCAGACACCATAGTATTCCTCACACAAAAACCCTTTCTAAAATATAAAAATCACTTTCTTACGACTTGTATTTCAAGAGGGAAGGCCATTTATATGATGAACCCCAAAAACCACTCAAAAAAATTTCTAAAATGACAAAAATTAATTAAGAGACCTGGACTCCAAAAGTATAACACAGCTATTAAAAATCGAAGACACCGTAGTATTTCTCAACACAACAACCTTTCTAAAAATATTAGAAAATCACTTTTACTACAACTTGTATTTCAGAGAAGCGGCCATTCTAATATCGATTGAACAACAAAATCCAAAAACTTCTCAAAATTAACAAAAATTATTTAAAACTGTTTCTCCCAAACAGTATAACAGCTATTAAGTAAAAATCCGAAAGACACCCTAGTTATTCCTCACCCAAAAACCTTTCTAAAAATATAGAAATCACTTTTCTACAACTTGTATTTCAGGAGGAATGGCCATTTATATGATTGAACAACAAAAATCCAAAAATTTCAAAATAGACAAAAATTATTTAAGAACCTGTTACTCCAAAAGTATAACAGCTATTAAAAATACGAAGACACCATAGTATTCATCACACAAAAACCTTTCTAAAATTATAAAAATCACTTTTCTACGACTTGTATTTCAGGAGAAATGGCCATTTAAGTGTTTGAACCCAAAAACCAAAAAATTTCAAAATTCACAAAAATTTTAAGAACCTGTTACTCCAAAAGTATAACAGCTATTAAAAATCCGAAGACACCGTAGTATTTCTCACACAACAACCTTTCTAAAAATACAGAAATTACTTTTCTATAAATTGTATTTCAAGAGGAATGGCCATTTATATGATTGAACTACAAAAATCCAAAAATTTTAAAATTGACAAAAATTAATTAAGGACTTTTACTCCAGAAAGTATAACAGCTACTAAAAATCGAAGACCACCAATTGTATTCCTCCACACAAAATTGACCTTTCTAAAAATATAAACGAAATCACTTTTCTACGACTTGCTTTTCAGGAGTAATGGAAATTTATATTGATGAACCTAATAACCCAAAAATTTCAAAAATTGACAAAAATTATTTAAGAACCTTTCTCCAAAAGTATAACAGCTATTAAAAATCCGAAGACATCCTAGTATTCCTCACCCAAAAACCTTTCTAAAAATATAAAATCACTTTTCTACAACTTGTATTCAGGAGAATGGCCATTTATTATGATGAACAAACTTATATATCTATAAACTTCAAAATAAAAAATTATTAAGAACCTTTCTACAAAAGTATAACAGCTTATTAAATAATCGGAAGACATCCTATGTATTCCTACACCCAAAACAAGCCTTTTCTAAAAAAAGCATATAAAAAATCACCTTTTCTACGACTTGTATTTCAGGAGTTATCGGCCATTTATATGATTGAACACAAAATTCAAAATTGTTAAAATGACAAAATTATTAAGAACCTTTTTGATAATAATTTTATGATATATCTATATGCTATTAAAAATAAACAGCACCGTAGTATTTCTCACACAACAACCTTTCTAAAAATATGAAATTCACTTTCTACGAACTGTATTTCAGGAGGAATGCCATTTATATGAATTATATCATATCTATATATATCTCTAAAAATTTCCAAAATAGCAAAAATTAGATAAGAACCTGTTACTCAAAAGTATAACAGCTATTAAAATCCGAAGAAACCTAGTATTCCTCACACAAAAAACTTCTACAAATATAAAAATCACTTTCTACGACTTGTAGTTCAGGAGAATGGCCATTTATATGATTGAACCACAAAAATCAAAAATTTCAAATTGACAAAAAAATTAAATTAAGCGACCTGTTACTCCAAAAGGATAACAGCTTTTAAAAATCCGGAGACACCATAGTATTCCTTACAGAAAAACCTTTCTAAAAATATAAAATCACTTTTTGATTTTAAATTTTTATTAGAGAGGAATGGCTATTTTATATGATTGAACCAAAAAAAAATTTTAAATGAACAAAAATAATTAAGAAACTGTTACTCTAAAAGTATATAACATATAAGATACCATAGTTGTCCTCACACAAAAACCTTTTCTAAAAAAAAGAATGTAAAAATCACTTTTCTACGACTTGTATTTCAGGAGGAATAAAACCATTTATATGTTTGAACCACCAAAAATTCAAAAATTACCAAAATTCAAACAATAACAAAATAAATAAAAACCTGTTACTCCAAAGTATAACAGCTAGCTATAAAAAATCCGAAGACACCATAGTATTCCTCACACAAAACCTTTCTAAAAAATTTAAAAATCACTTTTCTACGACTTGTATTTCAGGAGGAATGGCCATTTATATGATTGAACCCCAAAAAACCAAAAATTTCAAAATTTTCAAATTTTGAAAAAATTAATTAAGAACCTATTAAATATATTACATTTATTAAAAATCCGAAGGACACCGTAGTAATTTCACACACAACAACTTTCTAAAAACATATAGAAACACATTTTCTTACAACTTTGTATTTCAGGAGCAATGCGCCATTATATGATGACACACCAAAATTTCTACTACTAATATATATATAAGAAACCCCTGTTACCCAAAAGTAAACAGCCTATTAAAACATCCGAAGGGCCACCTAGATTCCTCACCCACATCCTTTCTCTAAAAAATATAGAATCACTTTTCTACGACTTGTATTACAGGAGGAATGGCCATTTTTATATGATTGAACCCCAAAAACCAAAAATATCAAAAATTGACAAAAAATAATAATGAATCTGTTACTCCAACGTATAACTCTAAATTGGTTAGGTTTTCATAAATTAATTTCTCACACAACAAAACAAAACTTTTACTTAAAAGAAATCACTTTTTCTACGACTTGTATTTCAGTGGGAAAGGCCCATTTATAAGATTGAACCACAAAAATTCAAAAATTCAAAATTGGACAAAAATAATTAAGAACCTGTTACTCCAAAAAGTATAAACCAGCTTATTAAAATCCAAAGACACCATAGTATTTCTCATACAAAAACCTTCTAAAATATAAAAAACACTTTCTACGACTTGTATTTCAGGAGTTATGGCCATTTTATATGTTTGACCAACAAAAATCCAAAAATTAAAATGACAAAAATTAATTAAGGACCTTTTACTCCAAAAGGTATAACAGCTACTAAAAATCGAAGACACCATAGTATTCTCACACCAAACCTTTCTAAAAATATAAAAATCACTTTTCTACGAACTGTATTCAGAAGGAATGGCCATTTATATGATTGTACACCAAAACCAAAAATTTTTCAAAATGGATCATAGCAACATTAATATAAGCAAACCTGTACTCCAAAAGTAAAAAGCTATTAAAATCCGAAAACACCGTATATTTCCACACACAACCTTTCTAAAAAAATATAGAAATCACTTTTCTACAACTTGTATTTCAGGAGGAATGGCCATTTATATGATTAAACAACAAAACTACAAAAATTTTCAAACTCTTTAAACTAACTGGCCATCTCTCAAAAGTATAACGCAAGCTATTACAAAATCCCGAAGACACCCTAGTATTCTCACACAAAAACCTTCTAAAAAAAACACTTTCTACCGACTGTTTCAGGAGGAATGGCCATATATATGATTGAACCACAAAAATCCAAAAATTTTTAAATTGACAAAAAATTTATTTAAGAAGCCTGTTACTCCGAAAGTATAAAAGCTATAAAAATCCGAAGACACCGTAGTATTTCTCACCCAAAAAACCTTTCTAAAAAATATAGAAATCACTTCTACGACTTGTATTCTGAGAATGGCCAATTTATATGTTTGAGCCTCAAAAACCAAAAATTTCAAAATTTCAAAATTTTGAAAAAATAAATCAAGAACCTGTACTCCAAAAGTATAACAGCTATTAAAAAATTCCGAAGACACCCTAGTATTCCTCACACAAAAAACACTTTCTAAAAATATAAAAATCACTTTTTCTAGCGCGACTGTATTCAGATATATCTCCTTTTACTAAAGGATCTGAACCACAAAAATCCAAAATTTTTAAATTGGCAAAATTATTTATAAATTACGTACTCTAAAAGCTATAACAGCTATAAAAATCCGAAGAACCACATAGTATTCCTCACACAAAAACTTTTCTAACAATATAGAAAATTAGAAATTAGGAAAAAATTACAAAAGGGGGATAAAGTTTTAAAAACACATAAAATTACAAAAAAACACAATTCAACACACAACACTATATACCACAGCACTGTTCACGAACAAGATAATATTCAGAAACCTGTTACTCCAAAAGTATAACAGCTATTAAACATCCGAAGATACCATAGTTCTTACTCTATGGTCTACAACACCTTCTAAAAAATTATCTCACACTTCTCTACAACTTGTATTTCATAGGAGAGAAGGGCCATTTACATCACATAGATTAAGCGATAACACCCCAAAAACACAAAGAACTTCTTTTTCTTTCTTAAAATTTCAAAATTTTGAAAAAAATTAATTAAGAACCTGTTACTCCAAAACTATAACAGCTATTAAAAATCCGAAGACACCGTAGTATTTCTCACACAACAACCTTTCAAAAATATAGAAACACTTTCTACGACTTGTTATTTCAGAGACATTAGCCATTTATATGCATGAACCCAAAAACCCAAAAATTTCAAAAAATTTCAAAATTTGAAAAAAATTAATTAAGAACCTGTTACTCCAAAAGTATAACAGCTATTAAAAATCCGAAGACACCCTAGTATTCCTCACACAAAAACCTTTCTAAAAATTTAAAAATCACTTTTCTACGACTTGTATTTCAGGAGTAATGGCCATTTATATGATTGAACCACAAAATCCAAAAATTTTAAAATTGACAAAAATTATTTAAGAACCTGTTACACTAAAAGTATAACATCTATTAAAAATCCGAAAAAACAATAGTGATCAAATCATTTCTTCTAAAAAATATAAAAATCACTTTTCTACGACTTTATTTGCAGGAGTTAATGGCCATTTTATGATTGAACCACAAAATCCAAAAATTTTAAAATTGACAAAAATTATTTAAGAACCTGTTACTCTAAAGGTATAACAGCTATTAAAAATCCGAAAACACCATAGTATTCCTCATACAAAAACTTTTCTAAAAATATAAAAATCACTTTTCTACGACTTGTATTTCAGGAGGAATGGCCATTTATATGATTGAACCCCAAAAACCGAAAATTTCGACGTTGTTTCAAAAATTTTGAAAAAAATATTAAGAACTTGTTACTCCAAAAGTATAACAGCCATAAAAAAAATATATGAGATAAATCAAAAAAAAAAAACATAACAGCTATTAAAAATCCGAAGACACCGTAGTATTTCTCACAAAACAACCTTTCTAAAAATATAGAAATCACTTTTCTACGACTTGTATTTTAGGAGGAATGGTCATTTATATGATTGAACCCCAAAAACACAAAAATTTTAAAATTGACAAAAATTAATTAAGGACCTTTTACTCCAAAAGTATAACAGCTATTAAAAATACCGAAGACACCGTAGTATTCCTCACACAAAAAACCTTTTCTAAAAAATACAGAAAATTACTATGAAAACTTGCATTTCGGAGGAATGGCCATTTAGATGTTAAAACCCCAAAACAAAATTTCAAAATTTCAATATTTTGAAAAAAAATTAGTAAGAACCTTTATTTAAATAGTTAAACACTATTAAAAATCGGTTTTCTCATTTTTTTTCTCACAAAACTATCTAAAAATATACAATCACTTTCTACGACTTGATTTCAGGAGGAATGGCCATTTATTAGATTGAACACAAAATCCAAGAAATTCAAATTAGACAAAAATTAATTAAGACCCTGTACCTCCAAAAGTATAACATCTACTAAGAAAATCCGAAGACATAGTATTCCTCACACAAAAAAATTTCTTAAAATATAAAAATCACTTTTCTACGACTTGTACTTTCAGGAGGGAATGGCCATTTTTATGATGGAACCCCAAAAACAAAAATTAAAAATTGAACAAAAATTAATTAAGAACCTGTAACTCCAAAGGTATAACAGCTATTTAAAAATCCAAGGGACACCGTTGTATTCTCACACAACAACACTTCTAAACTAATATAGAAATCACTTTTCTACGACTTGTATTCAGAGAGAGGCCATTTATATGTGAACCTCAAAACCAAAAAATTCAAATGACAAAGAATAATTAGGAACCTGTTACTCCAAAAAGTATAACAGCTATTAAAATCCGAAGACACATAGCATTCTAGAAATAAACAGTTCTTTCCGACGAAGATAAAACTCACTGTTTTCCACTTCTTTTTTCAGGAGGAATGCCATTTATATGATTGAATCCACAAAAATCAAAAATTTTAAAATTGACAAAAAATAATTAAGAAACCTGTTCTCCAAAAAGTATAACAGTATAAAATCGGAAGACACCATAGATTTCTCATACAACAAAACCCTTTCTAAAAATATAAAAATCACTTTTCTACGACTTGCTTTTCAGGAGAAATTCCAATTTATATGAGTTCCTCTCTATAAACCAAAAATATTCAAAATTGACAGTTAGTACTTAAAACTGCTACCTCAAACGTATTACATTACTTGAAAATCCGAAGACACCATATTATTTCTCCACACAAACACCTTTGTAAAAAATATAAGAAATCCACTTTGTTTCTTACGACTTGTATTTCAGGAGGAAATGCCCTCATAAGATTGAACCACAAAAATCCAAAAATTTCAAAATTTGACAAAAATAATAAAAACCGTTACTCCAAAAGTATAACAGCTATTAAAATCCAAAACACCATAGTATTTTTCATACAAAAACCTTTCTAAAAATATAAAAAACACTTTTCTACGACTTGTATTCAGGAGGAATGGCCATTTATATGATTGAACCACAAAAAATCCAAAAAATAGAATTTACGGCAAATAGAAACAGTACACTTTACTCCAAGTATAACAGCTATTAAAAATCCGAAAACACCATAGTATTCCTCATACAAAAACTTTTCTAAAAATATAAAAATCACTTTTCTACGACTTGTATTTCAGGAGGAATGGCCATTTATTATATGATTGAACCAAAAAATTTCAAAATGACAAAAATTTAATTAATAAACCTGTTACTTCAAAAGTATAAAAGCTATTAAATCGAAAACACCGTAGTATTTCTCACACAACAACCTTTCTAAAAATATAGAAAATCACTTTTCTCCTTGTATTTTCTCCAAAAATGGAAACATAAATTTATTATGATTAAACAACAAAAATCCAAAAATTTCAAAATTAACAAAAATTATTTAAGAACCCGTTTCTCCAAAAGTATAACAGCTATTAAAAATCCGAAGACACCCTAGTATTCCTCACACAAAAACCCTTCTAAAAAAACACTTTTCTACGACTTGTATTTCAGGAGTAATGGCCATTTATATGATTGAACCACAAAATCCAAAAATTTTAAAATTGACAAAAATTATTTAAGAACCTGTTACTTCAAAAGTATAGAAGCTATTAAAAATCCGAAGACACCGTAGTATTTCTCACACAACAACCTTTCTAAAAATATAGAAATCACTTTTCTACGACTTGTATTTCAGGAGGAATGGCCATTTATATGATTGAACCCAAAAACCCAAAAATTTCAAAATTTCAAAATTTTGAAAAAAATTAATTAAGAACCTGTTACTCCAAAAGTATAAGCAGCTATTAAAAATCCGAAGACACCCTAGTATTCCTCACACAAAAACATTTCTAAAAATATAAAAATCACTTTTCTACGACTTGTATTTCAGGAGTAATAGCCATTTATATGATTGAACCACAAAATCCAAAAATTTTAAAATTGACAAAAATTATTTAAGAACCTGTTACTCTAAAGGTATAACAGCTATTAAAAATCCGAAAACACCATAGTATTCCTCACACAAAAACTTTTCTAAAAATATAAAAATCACTCTTCTACGACGTATTTCAGGAGGAATGGCATTTATATGTTTAAACCACAAAAATTCAAAAATTACAATTTCAACAATTTGAACAAAATAATTAAAAACCTGTTACTCCAAAAGTATAACAGCTATTAAAAATCCGAAGACACCGTAGTATTTCTCACACAACAACCTTTCTAAAAATATAGAAATCACTTTTCTACAACTTGTATTTTAGGAGGAATGGCCATTTATATGATTGAACCCCAAAAACACAAAAATTTTAAAATTTCAAAATTTTGAAAAAAATTAATTAAGAACCTGTTACTCCAAAACTATAACAGCTATTAAAAATCGAAGATACCAATTAAACAACAACAACAACAACCTTCTAAAAATGCATGAAATTCACTTTTCTACGACTATGTATTTTAGGAGGAATAGCCATTTAAATGATTGGACCCAAAAACCCAAATTTCAAAATTCAAAATTTTGAAAAAAAATTAATTAAAACCTTTACTCAAAACGTAAAAACAGCAATTAAAAATCGAAGACACCCTAGTATTCCTCACACAAAACCTTTTCTAAAAATTTAAAATTCACTTTTCTACGACTTGTTCATTTCAGGAGTAATGCCATTTATATGTTTTGAACCACAAAATCCAAAATTTTAACTTTTGACAAAAAATTATTTAAGAGCCTGTTACATAAAAGTATTAAACATCTATTAAAAAAAAAAAACCGAAAACACCATAGTATTCCTCACACAACATAAATTTTCTAAAACATATAAAAAATCACTTTTCTACAACTTGTATTTTATTAAAGGTCCTTTATATGATTGAACCACAAATCAAAAAAATTTAAAAATTGACAAAAATTATTTGAGCACCTGTTACTCTAAAGGTATAACGCTATTAATCGGAAAACACCATATGTATTTCCTCATACAAAAACTTTTCTAAAAATATAAAAATCGACATTTCTACGACTTGTATTTCAGAGAATGGCCATTTATATGATGAACCACCCAAAACCCAAAATTTCACTCACTCACAAAAAATTAATACAGAATCTTGTTACTCCCAAAGATAACACTATTTAAAATCGAAGACACGTAGTATTTCTCACAAAACAACTTTCTAATAATATAGAAATCACTTTTCTACGACTTGTATTTAGGAAGGAATAGCCATTTATAGATTGACCCCAAAAAGCACCCGCCCCTCCCCCCCCCCCCCCCCCCCTCCCCTCAAAAATTTTAAAAACAAAAATTAATCAAGGACCTTTTACTCCAAAAGCTATTAACAGCTATTAAAAATCGAAAGACACCTCTAGTATTCCTCACACAAAAAACTTTCTAAAATACAAAATTTCTCTTTCTTCTACGACCTGTATTTCCAGAGGAATGGCCATTTATATGATGAACCACAAAATCCAAAACTTTCAAAATTTCAATATTTGAAAATAATTAGTTAAGAAACCTGTTACTCAAACCAGGTATAAAACAGACTATTAAAATCCCTAGTATCTCCCACACAAAAACCTATCTAAAAATATACAAAATCAAGAAAGGATTCATATATAATGAATTGCAATGCTTTTAGCATTGGAAGCCACAAAAAAATTTCAATCTTTTCAAATTTCAATAAATTAAACTCGAACTTTACTCCCAAAAGTTATGAACAGCTACTCAAGACACATAGCTCATCCTCCACCAAAACCTTTCCTAAATATATAAAAAAATCACTTTTGCTACGACATAAGGAAAAAATGGCCATTTATATGATTGAACCCAAAAACCCAAAAATCTCAAAATTGACAAAATTAATGTAAGAACCTGCTCACTCACAAGTATAACAGCTTATCAACAAATCCGAAGAACACCGGTATTACTCACACTATATAAAGTATATGAAATCACTTTTCTACGACTTGTATTTTCAGGAAGAATAGCCATTTATATGTTTGAGCCACAAAAATCCAAAAATTTTAAAAATTGACAAAAAATTAATTAAGACCTTTTACTCCAGAGTATAGACCAGCTCTAAAAATCCTCAGACCCTATAGCATGACTCTCTAAAAAACCTTTCTAAAAAATATAAACTTCTATAATTCGTTTCTAAAAAAACATTAAACCTCTATAATTCCTTATTTAAAAAATTAAACAAAAATAATAAAACCTGTTACTCCAAAGAGTATATGAACGCACACCCTAAGTATTCCTCACACCAAAAACCTTTCTAAAAATTATATTTAAATCACTTTTCTACGATTGTATTTGTGAGGAATGCTCATTTTATATGATTGAAACCACGAGAAAAATCCAAACAATTTTTAAAATATTGTACAAAAGTGTCCCATATATTAGGATTATAGGTATAGAACAGCTATTAAAAATTCCGCAGACATATATATTCCCACACAAAAACCTTCTAAAAATATAAAACAAATCACTTTCTACGACTTGTATTTCAGGGGAATGGCCATTTATATGTTGAACCAAAACAATCCAAAAATATATTAAATTAAAAACCTGTTAACTCCAAAAGTATAACCGCTATTAAATCCGAAGACACCGTAGTATTTCCTCACACAAAAAACCTTTCCTAAAATATAACAATCACTTTTCTACGACTTGTATATAAGGAGGAATTGGCCATTTATATGTTTAACCACAAAAATCCTAAAATCGGTTAAAAATTTAAACAATTTGAACAAAATAATAAGAAACTGTTACTCCAAAAGTTTAACAGCCATAGTAAATTTCGCGAAGACACCAGTAGTTCCTCTACACTCTCATACACTCTTCTCTTTCTATACACACACTCACACATCTATCTTTTCTACGACTCTTGTATCTAAAGAGTAGAGAGAATGACCATTTATATGATTGAACCACAAAAATCCAAAAATTTCAAAATTGACAAAAATTTATTTAAGACCTTTTACTCAAAAAGTATAACAACTATTAAAAATCCGAGAACACCATATTTATATTACTCATTCTCAAAGTGGATGAAATAAATCTACATGTATCTCTACAATACTGTGAGTCAATTCAATGAGATAATGTCCATATATATTGATTACATACCAAATATACACATAGATTCACTATTGATCATAAATTAATATAAAACCGGTTACTCAAAAGTATAACAGCTATTAAAAATCCGAAGACACCGTAGTATTTCTCACACAACAACCTTTCTAAAAATATAGAAATCACTTTTCTACAACTTGTATTTCAGGAGGAATGGCCATTTATATGATTGAACCCCAAAACCCCAAAAATTCAATATATTCAAAAATTTTGATAAAATATTAATAAGATACCTGTAGCTCAAAAGTATAAAAAACAGCTTATTAAAAATCGAAAGCTCCCTATTATTTCACTCCACAAATATACATTTAGTGAAAGTGAATATTTTATCCTAATTCATCGTTGATTTTAGGTTTGAAATTTCACAATATTATATATCTCTTATAAGTATATTGCTTAAACTATACAATAAGATTGAATGAATCAATCACAGAAGATAATTTATATACATTCTTTGATAATAAATATCTTCTCTATGGGGACTCGACGTCCTCTTCTAAAAATATAGAAATGAATAATAGGAAAGTTTACCAACAAAGACCTAATTATACAGGAGGGCCGAAAAATTTTCCACAGTCTCATAATTCGTATTATTCACAAGGTTTGTAAAATATATTTTTGAAACTGTTTTTATTATACGAAAAAGTAGGCCCAACAACAATAGGTTGGCCTAAGTTTAGGGCAATATACCCTAGAACTTTAGAAAATAGGAGACAGAATGAAGCCACATGGACCTATCAAAAACTTTTACCCCAGTCCATGGTTCCTTGCATGGAATTTGAAATGAAAAATAATAAAAATATGACTAATAATTAGCCTAGGCCTACAACACCAAATACTGATTTTCAAAAGGCAAATTGTGCACCTATAGCCACTGAAAGTAATAAAATTTGGTAAGAACATATTGTTTGTAATACAAGTGTTATACACTAAAAAAAGGGTGGACATAAAGAAAATATTATTTAAAATATTGGATGAAGACTTGAAGCAATGTAAGGCATATTTATCTGATAATAAACCAAAATAATGAGTAGGTTTTGAAAATCGAGACCAGAATGCTCAGAATAATGGCGCCGATCAAAATTCAAAATTCCCATTCCTAAGTTTTTTAATAGTATAATCTTTGTTCAAGTTTGAAGTCATTTCGAAAAGATAGTTTAGGAGAGCCAGTTTCGGGTACAAATGCTCAAAAACCGTAGCATTGTTGTCAAAAATTGAAGTAATACCAAAACAGATGCACTACAGACACAGAAAAACCACTCTAAAACGACCTGATCCGATCTGGCCTTAAAAAAAAAAAAAAAAAAAAAGCTAACAGTTTAGGTAGATTGATATGCCGCTCAAAATCGGCTGCAAAATTTCGATATTTATTATCCGATTTTTTTGGGAGCGGTGCAAAAGTGGCCGGCTCAAAAAATGAGGACCACTGCCCAGCTTAAGCCGATTTTCATTTTAAAACCTACATAAGTCGAACACCATGAACAGCACACGGATCAATATTGTTTAAAAGCTTGAACTTTCTTTATTATCCTAATTAGTTAGTTAGTTAAGCTTATGTTGAAAATAATGGCTTTTAATTAAAGATTACGTAAATAGTCAAGTTATTAGCTTAAATGGAAAGTGCAAATAAATTAATAACATAGTTTCAGTGAGGTTAAATTCACTATGTATAAGTTTGCGTTACTAGTAAGATTTAAATAAAATTTGAAAAATGAATGGCGATTTGTTTTGTTTAATCATTTAGTAAAGCGTTGTGAAGCCTTCACTCCCCCCCGCCCCGCCCCCCTGAGACATCGGGCCACCCCCCCCCCCCCCCCCTATACAATAGTGTTTATTATTGAGATAAAATTGTGAAATTTTTTGGTTTTTAGCAGCTAGTTTATACAACGCTTAGATAAACAAGGCGAACAACAATGACTTATAACAATTACTATGCACTGACAGGTACGGTGAGTATGAATATATATGATAGTAGTAGTTTGTAATATAGATTAGTAACTTCGCGCACAAGATAGTAGTTAAATAATCATAATGTATATCATATATATAGTAATAGTATAATATTATAATATATAAGTATATAGTATATATATAATATATATAACAGTATACAAAATCACGATATATGTTTATTTTTACATTTACATTTATAAAAACAGTGTTATAATTAGAGCAACATAACATAAGATAATTGAAATAGACGCTAGACGTTACGTATTTATTTTTTTTCATATTTTATTTATTAAACAGTAGGTATAGATTTTTTCCCCTCAAGTCTACTTATTGTTTCCCTAAAGAGACAGGGGCAGGTTAAACTGGTCCTGTCATTTGTGACGAGGCTCTGCAGATCAGGGTGAAGTGGACCCGGAGGACGGCACTGGGATAAAGCGTAATGCGACCCACGACATGAAGGCCACGAGTATATATCGCTATTATCACCACGCAAAGATATCTTATAACAAGATATAGGTAAATATTATCCACTATATATGTCATATATAGTATAGGTATATACATTATATAGTTTATAATGGTATCATCATCTATTACGACTAGTATTAGCTGTTATTATAGTATATATAATATATTATAGATATATATACTATAGTACGAGATATTCGAGTCATAGGAAAATACACCGCCCATAGAGTATAGTAACTGACTATATATATCCCATAATTATGCGCCATAATTACAGCCATGTGCATAGCACAACCAAAATCAGTTAGCAATAGTATCTCGAAAAGTATGACAGTTACAGAAAACCGCCAATTTTATAATTTGGCAATCAGCGGAGGAGTCATATAAGGCTTATTACCAGAATGGAAAAAAAAAATCTCTCGAAAAGTACGACACTTACAGAAAAACAATGTAAGATATTGCGAATCAGCGCAGTATGAAATGCTTATCGTAATAGTATAAAGTCGTATATGATTTAAAACTAGACGTGAACATGCCTAGAGCTCCCCTAAGAAATTGAGGAGTTCAAGGAAACAATATTTCCATCTAGCGCGTGACTAGCCGATGTGCGGACAGAAGCGGGGCGACGAATTCCCCCGCTTTCAGTCCAGCCTAGAGGAACCGGCGAGAGCCCCGACCCTGAATTTATCTTGCGGCATACTCATAGGGTGTTCGTTAGTTTTAAATCATAAATACTTACATATATAATAAGCTTTATATTTTTATTCGCTGGCTTAAGGTTATGCTAATTTGTTTTCTTAAGTGCTCGGTAGCCTTTTTACGCATGATTTTTTTTTTAAAACATATCTGGCTAATAAGCCACTTGTTATACTCATTCTAAATATGCTAAATGGTTTTTTGTATGGCGTGCAACTTTTCGAGTATAATCTCTAATGACTCACGTTCTGAATTATGTCTAGATAGGTATATTATACTAAAGTATTATATATATTATAATATATATATATAATATAGCGTATCATACTATAATAATCATAATATTAATATTAATACTTATATAATTATTTTATTATATTATATACTATATTATTAATAATATATCATACAGTATATATATATTATATTAATTTAAAAACAAAACATATTATATAATTATATTACTCATTATATATAAATATACGGTATATTATATATCTATATATATAATATATAACATTGTGTTGGTGTTGTTTATTATTAATTATTACTTATATATATTATTAAATATAATTATTATATAATTAATAAAAATATATATAATCTATATAATGTTAGGAAGGCGGGTGCCCGGATGGCATATCCTCCCGTAGTTTTTGAGTAAGTGTGCTCCGTGCTATCCCGCCTTCGTTTCAGCTTATACTCTCTAGTCTCAATACTAGCACTATCCCTCAGTTTGAAGCTCGCACATGTCCAACTATTCTCACGAAAAAAAGCCGCTCTTAATAATTCTAGAACTATCGCCCATATAGACTCTACCTTATTATCACTATTATAAGTAACCCTTTTTTGAAATCCTTCTCACTCTTCACTTCTATAGAGTCAATCTGCAAACCATTTTCGAATCGCATACTAGCTTTTGGACGCTCGAGGGACTACTGGCAATATACTTCATATCTAACCAGTTTATGGTTTTCGCTCTTAGGAACTACGGAAGACTTGCTGTGTCACTGACCAATTAAAAAACTTTTACGGCTATGCAAGCGTACTCTTCCAGCTCCCCTCATTTCGGTTTCTCCTTCTCTTTGCTTTAACTTATGTCTAGTATTTTTTCAATTTCAATTTCAGCTGTTGTTGATGGGGCACTTCTTTTTTCTGTCAGTAATTAGCGGTGTTCCTCATGGTACTTTATTATTTCTTACTTATCCCTACTTTCATTAATGACCTTCTCACCTGCACCTCTAACTTCCCCCTACTCCCTATGACTCGACCTTCATGTCTCAACTCATATCAATTCTGCTCCCTTTCTGTTTACTTTCTAGAATTGCTCTCATCTTAAATCTTTCCTGATTCGCTGACGGATTAGAATTTCTCGGTGGATGTCGTCTCAACTGTTGATATTATTCTTTAAAACCAACTATCTACAAATTTTCCCTTCTACGATAACCTTTAACTTTCCTATCTCTTTATCTATACGTTCTCTATTCTCCTTCTTTTACAATAAAACATCCTTGGCTCTGTAAATAACAAACAAATGTCTTGAAACCTACATCACAACGGTTTGCTATCGAGGCTTAAAAAACATGGAAGTTTCATTGTCTTAGAATGGCGACTTTTTTTCCCCTTTCTCAGTTTGCTCAACTAGTACAAGGTCTAATCCGCCAAGTATTGGATAAGTACTGCTCTCATTATTCTAGGGGCTGGTTTCTCGTTTAATGACTCAAGGGTTCAGTTCAAAGGTCAAATGGTATTATAAAATTTTCTTAACTATCAGTTCATTGAACCCGCTATCTTTGCGTCGCATGTGTGCTATCTCTATCCTTAATAAGCACCAATGCAGGGCTCGAGAACTTATCACTTACGCGTACCACCACCTTACGACCCTTTAGTAGCCAGGGGCGTATTGCGCACGATTTTTAGTTGCATGGTAACCAGGTAGTTTCTCGCTATGTGCTTCCTTCTTTCTGAACCTATTTCTGTGAAATCTCTTCCATCTTCTTTATATTTCCTGCTGAATTTAAATCTCCTCATGTAAATGCCAATGGCTGTGCTCATTAGACTAATTTGCCTAAGAGGGGTGAAATTTGATAGACGTTACTAATACACCCTCCTTGAATAGTGTTCTATTGATTCGTATGTTGTTGGTTGACAACTGTTAAAAAAAATAAATATGTTGTGTTATGGCAATATATGTTAGCTAAAATGATACTATAAAATCTCCTATCTATTCCATCTCAAAATTATTTCAAACCTTAGTGAACAAACTGATAGATCGAAGACTCTTCAACTATTACACTCAGATTAGTACCATATCTCACACTCAAAAATTTTTGACTTTTATCATATATTGAAATTTATGTATTATAGATAGTCTTTATTATTCACACCACACTCTCAAAATCTACATTGCCTACATTTTGTTATCACAAGTCATCATCTAGCTAATTGAAAATTTCCTTTAACCCTCTCTCTCGTCGCCTTTCTAATCAAATAATTTTCACGAACACCACTTCTCATTTTCACCCTTTTCCTTCAGTCTTTTTTCTCACATCAACATCAAGTAATATCTCATAAATATATGGCCTTTCTAATATCATCACCTCTTCCTCTTCTCACATTTATCCTCTGACATTTCATGTACCGTACGATTCATAGTCTTATCCAATACCCAAAGTAATAGGAAGGCCACGTTACGGTAATCACGACCTTCTCCCGAAGATTGCATTAGCATCTGGCAAACAAAGATACGGTAGTGTTGTGTCTGCCAAATACTAGAACTACACATCGGTAGTACCAGATTCTCGAACACACTTATAGCAAAACGAATTCCAGCGACGAGTCCCACGACCGATTTGTGTCCAATTTTCTCCCACGAATAAAAAGCGAAACAATAATAGGTCTTAAGATGTGTACAGAATTGATGCGCTCTTTTATTGACCAAGAAGTCGGATAGATATATATGTGTTTAATTATTGCCCGTTAAATTGCAAAAACAGTTGTGGTATATTGTTATTGCAGACATGATCAAACTAGGGGATGAGTGTGGATAGAAAAAACGCAGAAACGTAAAGGTTTAAACCAGTAAGCACGATAGTCTGTGTCATACATACCATAAGCGCCAAGAACATCATAAGTTATATAAAGTACCAAAATTAGGTATGTATCAACTATGTATAAATTAAATACCTAATATTATATATATATTATAATATAGTATATATATATAATATATAATAAAATTATATATATATATAATATATATATAATATATCGATATATATATATATATATATATATAATTTATTATATATATATAATGTATTCCATAAATTCAGTTTGGAAGAATTTCTCAAATAAAGTATAAAGTATGCTTAAAAATTTGGAATATAGCATAATATGGCTAGCTCAGAACAGTGTAAAATTTCAAGTCGTATAAGTAGGATTGATTAATATAAGGGGTGCTTCACACCGAGAGCGTAGCCGCACACCCGCGTTTAGCTACTTTTGCTTCCATTCCAGATTGGTATATAGATCCTAACGTCTCCCAACGAGCCATGTGTTCGTATCGCCGTGAGGAGAGAGATGCGAGCGCCGCGCCGGTTAGCGCTACTAGACATACACACAATTGTCTATTGTTATTATTATTTATTAGACGATACTGAGTCGAGCAAACATTCCTGTAAGAACGTTTTTTTACGCAATCCGACTCTAGTATTCCCCCGGTTTCTTCCTTCATCCGGTTCTGTGAAGTCCGAATATTTCATAATTGTTAATTTATCTATTGGTTAAATTTGGAGTGAATTGCTAGTATGATGACTAACCTCATTGTTATACTGAAATTACTACCCCAATGGGGTCCTCCCCGAAGGGGACCCCACGCCCTACTTGAAATAATTGAATGGAATGTAGAATGATTGAAATTTGTGAAGGCGAAATTCAGAGTGTAATTTCTTGAAAGAATGGTATTGGAATTCTAACATTGGCCTCCGAACGGTTGGGACGCTGCGGTCCAGTTAAAACATTTCGATGGTATATATAACAACAATGATTAAATTCTTTATAATGTTATTCGGCTTTTCTACTTCCTAAAATGATGGTTTCCGACTCATCTGATAATTAAAAAAAAAAAATAATAAATAAACTAATAAAATAAATTAATAATTCCTGCAAAACTATTTAGAGGTATTTAATAACTGATTACTGTAAATCAATTGTACTATAATAATAATGAGTATAATACTACGACCTATATACAGTGCCGAAGCATTATTCCCTCTGTCTACCAAGTTCAGTGATCTATATTGATCTATTGATCAATAGTCTATAAGGTCAAATTTTTACTAGGAATATGTTTACGTTTTTACATACCCCTAATCAGTAAATCATTAAATCAAACCACAATCCAAGAACCCTCCGTGTGGTTGATTATTGATCTATTTGATCTATTGATCTAGTTTCAAAGTTTTTACTAAAATTGTCATGTTATACATACCCTAAAAATCAGTAATCCAGTAAATCAAGCACCCAATCCTTACCTCCTGTCCAATCCATTGATCTATTATCTATTTGATTAAGTACAAATTTTTTAACTAAAATTTGTTATTTACGTGTTTACATACCCTAAATCAGTAATCAGTATCAAACCACAACAAGCACCATCCCGTCCTCAGTCGTTATTATTTGATTCAAGTTAATTTGTTACTAAACATATTGTAGTTTTGCATACCCTAAATCAGTAAATCCAGTTAAATCATACCACCATCCACAGCACCCTCCTTCCATTCTTCATATATTCATTGTATTCATGTTCGCATATTCGAGTATCATTTGGATTAAACGTAACTATAAAATCAAGTTCTTATAAAATATCAATCAAAATATATGCTTACGAGCATGTAACACAGACGTAACTATTTTAATAGAAGCTCAAAGAGTACATCATCTGGAAACTATTACATAACGCCCAACGACAACCTAACAATCTTAAACAGAAATAGAATTAACAGAAACAACATTCCATCACTTTAAACACCCACGAGTAAAGATCTCAAACTAACAATCATTAATAGTAAAATGAATCTTTTAACGTTAAATCTGGGCAAGCATTTCTTCTTAAAATATAACAAATGTTTAATTTACATATCAATGTAATTAATTATTAAAAGTATTCAACACCTTGTTGAATTATCATACTCAGGTAAGCGCGAAGTATGCATCGTCACAAAGTATTTAACATTATCAAGGGAACATAGCATTACCAGATCTAAGAATATAATAATACATACGCCAAACCTGACAATCTTAAGTCAAGAATAAACTGCTTAACATTAACAATGTTCCAAACGTAAAACGTAAAAAGTAATAACAAGCATTACAAAACATTAATCCATTCACACTTTATCAAACATATCACCAAAATGACAATATAAAATATACATTAACATAGTATAATTTACCATAAATTTGATAACATGATCCTAACCATCATAATACAATGTAAGCAAACAGTAAAGTTTCTCTAATTAAAGCTAACTTATTAGAACATAACATTATCTTATAAACAAACAACCAGCGAATAAACACTGTCTATTAACAATCAATAGATATCGAACATACGACGGGAAGATAAAACAAATGTTGACAACAACATAACAATAAGTTTTACCATTTTACATAAATAAACAAGTTTTTATATAAAGAAAACTTAACATAATTCGAAGAAACATTTTCGTTTTAACACAAAAGTGTAAAGTTTATCGAATTTAAAAGCTGTATATAATTTCAGTAAATCAGTAAATCAAACATCCCGTCCCTCCCACTTCCCCCCTTACCATACCCGTGGGATCCACACTTTATCTTTCGACTAATGAGCCAGTCCATATCAGTACCATTTCGGATAAAATAGGATACAAAAATTATTTCGTGAAGTTTTACGTAATACTTTGGAATGTGTCACATAACTTCCGTTCGCATCAATACGTTATTAACTAATAGCAAGACCAGACACTTATAAGAAATAATGCACAATGACAAAACCGATACACCTTACACACGAATAAACACTAATAACATTAACAAAGTTCCATACGTTAACTCACAACCGAAAAGTACCTAAGCACCACCGTACAAACACGTAATAACCTAATATTCATAATCCCCATTTTTCATAGTCAAGCAAATGGCTTACGCGACAAATTATTTTAGACCTGTTAACCTTAAAGTACTTTGACTAATATACATTGGATGTCATATTAAAAAATCATTATTAATTGAAATCCACTTATTTTTAGTTTTTTTATAAATTTGTCTTCTTTCTCGGGATCCAATGTTTGCCCCGGTATTACGATTGAGTTGTAGTAGACTATGTTTTTTAATGAAAATCATTTTTTCAGTGTCAAGCCCCATTATAAATAATGAATTCTGCGATGTTTTCAAAAAAGACTATTGACTTAATCATATCATTGCGGGGCAAACCCTCAAAAAAGCGCCGAATTTGTTAATTAATCGTTACTGGTACCATCAGCTTGCACGACAGGCACATAACAAGCAGTGTAGTTTTATTCATCACTATAAGAGGACCCTCCGGACTCCGCTTTCTTTATCATTTTTCAAATTAATTAATTAAGGTTTTTATCTTTTTTCTTGTTTATCCTCAAAAACATATCATGCAACATAATTGCCATCGATTTCTCTAGAAAAGAAATTTACTAAAAGAAAATTGTTCTATACAAAAATACGTAAATTTTAACAAACATAATTTTCTGCCCATATTTCCGCCTTACGATAACTCACACAAGTCTTAGCACTAATAAACATTAATTAACAAAGTTTCCACATTAACAAAGCTAACATAGCTTGTATATGCCTAACAACCAGTTTATATTTTTTCAAACATATGGTGAAATATTTACGTTAAATGAAGAAAGCAAAGAGGATATATTATACAAATAAATTTATCATAACCAGAGTCTAATTTCATAAGTACCAAACGAATAACTGTCAAAATAATAAAATTTTATCAAATCAAAACATAAAAATAAGTTCTTTGGAAAAAAATAGTATTAAATTGTATATTAGTTTACAGGATTTCTAAGCTCATAGCTGAAATCAGATAATCAGCTAAATCAAGCCTCAACCCCTCATCCCAACCTCACTCCCACAGATATCTTATATATCTAATAATTATGATTCATTCATGTTAAACGAGTCATTCTAATTGACTAAACATATCACAAAAATAAGTTTTTTGTCTACTAAATGTCGAATATGTTGAACTTTCCTAAGTTTTTACATATATTTAAAAGCTAACTAACATAACCTGAACAAGAATATAATGTACAAACGACAAACCTAACACACCATACTACGAATAAACTACTAAACATCAACAAAGGATTCCGACTACTCTAAAACAACTAATACCTAGCACAGACTTAACAAAACGTAAACCCATTATAAAAATTTTTCAAGAAACTCTACCATATATTTTAAATTTACAATATAACCACTATTGAATTACGTCGCATTACGAGTATATTTCACAATAACATAGCACAAAATAAGTTCTTATATTACTAACAACAATAATGCTAACATAACAAGATTTCAATTAAATAAGCTAACAAAATCATATAACTAAGATAAATAAGGTATAAAACAGTTAACAATTTAACAAAGTTTCCAACTATAACACCATAAATACTGCTGCAATTACAAATAACTATTCTACTTTTCCAAGCTATATTCATAATATATTAACTTATGTTTATTACATTGATCACAGTATATATTAACAAAAAGTATCATAACCAGTCTATATATTACAGACCAACGACACTCTTTCAGATGCAGTTCTTTTTATCCAAAAATAAATAAAATAAGTTTGAATAAAATATCATTAGTAAATTGTAATAGTTTATAGATTTTAAATCGTTTTTGTTAAACAGTAAAATCGTAAAAAATGCTTCAACCCCTCTCCACCCTCCCACCATGACCTTTTTATCTATATTGATCTATGATTCATGTCATATTTCGGATATCATTATCGACTAAAAAATTAACAATATAAATATAAGTTTTTTATAAACTTAACCATCGAATATATGCAATAGTAACATAAAGTTTTACATTATAAGGACACAACATAATAGAACTAGAAATATATATGGCCAACGACAAACATAACTTACCAACTACGAATAAACTACTACATTAACAAAACTCCGACTCTTCAAGCAACAGTAAGTACTATAACACTTTATACAAAAAATAACCTATTCCTCAACTATTTTATTATCCAGTACCTAATATATGCGTGGTGCGAGCTCTCTCCCTGCTATAGTTCTCTCGTATACTCGTATACTTATATCTTCAGACCTAATTCGTGTCAATGTGTATCAGGGCAATCTATCTAATCTCATCAGCCTTTACACTCGTATCCCTGCTATAATGTTAACGTACCGAATTTTTTACATTACAACTTCGTAATATTATTAAAAAAAATCATTCTTACTTCTCTCTTATATATAAATCTACTACCCAACGAATTAATTGCAAAACAACAGTTTAACCAAACATAACAAAAAATGTCAATCTTTCGAGATTTATAACATCAGTAAACTATGAATAAACGTAGACATTAGCAAAATTCCGAGCAACCTAACATTTAACTCAAACAAATAATTTTAACTAGGCCACGTTTCTAAACATCAATCGTCATAACACAGTAATATCTTACAAAAATCTCATCATTTCTCTAGTTTTTTATTCTTCACACAGTATAGTAATATTTTACATAACGTACCTAACTTACGAAAACAGTTTTCATTAACCAGAGTATCTAAAACAACTCACCTCCCGAAGAAAATCCATCAAGGGATGCGCCGCTTGAAGGTGTGAATCATTGAGAGGGATCACCCAAGGTGTAGCGAGTTTGGGCTCATCCGAAGGGCTGAGGCCTTACCCCTCCTTCGGAGAGGTGATGTCCGCTTACACCTCGGGTGATCCCTCTCAGGATTCACAATCTTTATCAAGGGCGATCCCTTGGGTATTTCTATCGAGTGTGATGTGTTGTTTAGATAACTCTTGGTTAATGAAAGCTTGAGTTTATCGTAAAGTGTGAACATTAGTACTTTGTATGCAATCTATACTATACTTTGGTGTTAAGGTGAAAACTTTGTAATGTAACATGTATTTACTTATAGTGAAAGTTGTTGTTAAGTTAGTTAAATGTACTTATTTCTTGTCATATGATGCTTTTTACTTATTAATGTGAAAACATTATTATGTTAGCATATATTCGCTGTTTAGTATATAAAAAACTCATTTTGTCTTGTTTTTCGAATATATAACTCGTAATGGGTACGTTAAATCAATAGTTAATGTAAATTAACAATGATATCGTAGAGTTAATGCTTAAAAAGTTGTGAAATTGTGTAGTTTTGTCTCCATTTGAGCAGTCCTTATTTGTTATAGAACTTGTATTAATTTTAGTAGTTTAATTCTACGTATGGTGTTTAAGTTTGTCGTTGTACATAAATATTCTTAGTTCAAGTTATATGTAAGCTAATTTATTATTAAGTTAAAATTTGTCATCATTAATAATTTACGTAGCATTTAGAGTATTATACAAAACTATCTTATTCTATTCTATACCCTCGCTCTTAGTAAACTCAGAACTTATATACTATCAATAATACAATATTAATTAGATCAATAGATTAATAGATCCTGCGGTGGGTGGGGAGGTTGATGCTAACTTGTTCTACTGATTTACTGAATTTACTGCTTTAAATCTGTGTAAAACTATATTTTTTTTTTTATTCAATTACATAGTATATTTTATTCAAAGAACTCTATTTTTAGTAGATTGATAAACTTTAATATGATCTTACATTATTTGTGTCTGTATGATAATAACATTGTTAAATGATAAATTTTGTTAAATATCACTTTGCCAATTGTAAAATTAACGCTTAATATGTACAGATATGCTATTGAAAAAGTATGAATAGTTTACGTTTATGTATTTGTAAGCAATGCTAGTTACTTTACTGGTTAATTGTTAACTTTTAATGTATTAACTGTTGATAGTGCCTAATTGTGTTAATTTTGTCGATTGTACATTATATTTATTAGTTCATATATGCTATGTGGCTTTAGAATGTTGATAAAAATTTTATGTTACTATATATTCTGACTGGTTATATATAATAGAACTCATTTCCTATGGATATGTTTTCCTCAAAATGATACTCGAAATGCAACGTAAATCAATGTAAGCTAAGATTATACTCACAATATGTTATGAAATATCTTGAAAGTGGAATATGGTATACGTTTGTCCTTGCTACGTATGAGTACTAGTGTTGTAAGTATGGAACTTGTTAATGTTGATAGTTATTCGTGTTAAGTTGTGTTAGGTTTGTCATTTTGCATTATATTCTTAGGGTGATGCTATTGTAGCTTTATTAAATTTGAAAACAATGTATTCTTTTACATATATCATTTTTAAGTATAATAAAAACTTATTTTTGTACTATGTTATATCTATTTACTCATATTGACCTGCTCTAAGATCGAAAGATCAAAAATCTGGCGTATGTATGGGAGTAGCGGGAGACGGTTGGTTGATTATTCTAATTGATAATATTTTTACAGCTTTAAATTCTAGGGGTAACATGACACTTACTATGATTATTTTTATTTCTAAGGAATTATTTTTAATAATGTTGGATAAAAACTTATGTTATTTTTATATGTTTGGAATAAACTTTGTTATTTTGCAACATATATTTGGATTTTACCTCCCTCAAATGTTTTTCACATAAACATCCTTAATGACAATGCTGTTCAATTACTTTCATATATGTGTTAAGTATTTTATGTTCATGTTTAGCTTTACGAGTAAAAACCTTTACTTTGTTTGCCCTTACCCATTATTAGTAAGTTTCGGGGTTAATGATAAATTTTGTATAAAATATTATTGTTAACGTAAATTTATATTGTCTAATTGGTCGTCATAGTTTGATAAGTGTGAATGTATTAATGTTTGTTCACTTCATTTTATCACGCCTCTACCCCCATATTGTTAATGTTGCCAGCATCAGTATTATTCTTTCTTGAGAGTCAGGGTTTAGCGTTGTAATAATTCTTTAGTTTTTAATCTATGTTGGCTTTATAATTATTTAAAACTTTGGTAGAATACATTACCAATCAAAATCTATGTATAAGATAATTACACAAGTAGTGTAATTTTAATTAATATTCATGTTAAGTGTAAAATTAACATGTTAGATAGGTAATGTTACACTTGAAAACCTATAAATCCATACCCTATTTACCTTTTAATGTTTAAGTAGAACTTGTTACGTTACCATTTATTCCTGTTTAAGATGGGTTAGGTTTGCGATTGTACATTATTTCATAGTTCAGATAATGCTAAGTAAGCTTTTATTAATGTGAAAACTTTTACGTCAACATATATTGATTATCTTTGTATAAAGAATTGAATTTATGTTATGTATATCCAAAATAATACTCGAAATGCATATCAAATATATCAATAATCAATAAGATCAAGATGTAAGACAGGTAGAAGAGTGTAGCTGTATTTATGTTGATTTACTATTTTCCTTACTGTGAATTAAAAACGTTACAATTTACTAAAAATTTGACCTGAATCAATAGATCAAAGATCAAATAGATAATAGATAATTAGATAAGTGATATTAAGGAAGGTAGATGGATTGTGTTTGATTTACTGATTACTGATTTAGGTATGTAAAACGTTAACAATTTTTAGTAAAAAAATGACCTATAATCATATATCAATAGATCTATATCATGATTGGACAGATTGGTAGGTTGGTGCTTATTACTGATTTACTAGCATTTTATAGGGTGAAAAATGACTCAAATTTAGAAAAATATGACCTAATCAATAGATCAAATAGATTAAATAGACAATAGATAATAGATACGCCGACAGAGGGTGCTGATGTGGTTTGATTAACTATTTATGATTTAGGTTTATAAACGTTACAATTTTAGTCAAAAATTTGACAGTAAATCAATAGATCAAATGCATCAAATAGCACGACTGGACAGGAGGTGCTGGTACTGGGGTCGATTTACTTGATTACTGCTTTAGGTATGTAAAAAACATAAATTTGTAAGTTATGGATAAAAAACATAGAAATTTTATTTATTTATTATTTATTTATTTATTTTTTATTTATATTTTTCTTGATGTTTGTAAAACTAATTATTAAATTGCAATATATTAACATTAATATATAAATACATTAATACAATTGATTTTAACGAGTTTATTAACATCGACCCAGCAGCTACACACGTAGCACGGAGCAACTTCTCAGATTCCAACACATATTATTCTAGAAATTACCATCTGTAATCCTTCACAAATTTTCAATCTTTACAAACATTCAATTTTTAGGGTGGGTCTCCCCTCTGAGACCCAGGTGTAATTCTATAACAATGAGTTACGATCATCTACATATCAAATTTAACCCAATACGAATAACTCTAACCCATGGTAATATTATCGGACTCAAACCGGATCGAGAAAACCGCGCGAAATACAGAGTCGATTTGGCTAAAAAAAACGATTCCTTTACAGAATCAGTTTTTCGATCAGATTCGACACGTTAAGATAATTAATAATAACATTGTGTTATGTGTCGTGCGCACGCGGCTGCCCTCGCACTCTCTCCTCCACGCGCACTTCTTAACACCTGCTCTATTTGGAGAGATAGCTTAACTCAATCTCGGATTGGAAAGCCAAAAGGCGCAAACGCGGGCGTAGCGGCTACTTCTTAATCGAGTGGTTATGACAACCCCTTAATATACATCTACCGAACCTCGATAATAACCCTGTTTCGAGCTTAGTACCCAATATCTAGCTATTGATAAATCGGCATGCCACGCTCAAATGGTGCAAATCACTACTTATTTATTATATATATATATATAATATATATAAATATAATTATTATTAATTAATATATATATAAATATAGTATAATATTAATACTATTATATATCTATAAGATATATATATATATATTTATATAATACTTAATTATATATTATAATTAATTATAATATATATATATATACTATATATATATATATATATATCAGGATGGAGCGAGTCGTGGAGCGGGATTGGAGTCGGAAGTCGGTAGCTGTCAAGTATTAAGAGCCGAAGTCGGTAGTGAGTCATGTATTTCCAAAAAAATGTCGGGATCATTGGATCGATTTAAATAAAAATACTCTATCGACTACCGCCATAGAAATGTGTAAAACTTTTCACACAAATTTTACAAAATACTTAATATGAATCTTATTAAAAAGTATTAATTTTTTTTTAATTTTAATTATGTTTATGCTATTTTATTTAAATTGTTATTTTATATTTTTATATAAAAGAAAAGAAAAACTTTTCCAGCGATATCTTTAACATTATTTATTAGATATTTTTTTACTGAGTCCGAATACGCTAATATATTCTTGAAAACCAGATTTCACCTTACCGCAAATAAACATTTGGCCTTAATAGGCAGAGATATATTGACCCAGTATCAATAATAATTATAACTTATATATTTATTAGTATATATAGTATATTATATATATATATATATAATATATATTATTTATATATAATATATATAATACTTATATAATATATAATATATTACATATAATAAAAAATATCTATTATATATATAAATATATATTTAAATAATTATTTAATATATATATATATATTAGTGATGCATCATACCTATGGTCTATATAGGTACGGTATCGTATACTGTATCGTATCGTATCGGTGGTACGGTCTGCAATTTGTAGGTATCGCATTCGATATCGGCATCGTATCGGCATTTTGAAGTAGGAGGATCAAGATCTGGTAATAAATTTTGTGAAACTTTAACCAACCACACATTTTACTCTTTAAATAATTTCGATATATAGATTATATATATATTATATAATATATATATATAAATATATGATATTAATATATATATATATATATATATAATATATATTATAATAATATATATTAATAAATATATATCCTACCATACATGTTCGCATGGCTGCAAGGTGGTGTTGATAGTTGAAAGTTTATTAGCTTTCAAACACACATTCAAGAAAAACTAAATTAGGATAGGAAGGATTTTCACCCCGACTATTAAGACGAAGATGAATTAATAAAATTTTAGATATTTCCAGTTTCAAACTAATCGTGTTTGGAAATGTAAAATTTTAGAATACCTCTCTTACTTATTATAATAATATTTAATATATATATATATAAATAACTATATATATATATAATTGTAGGTATTATATGATGGTATTGGTATTTTAATGATTTTTTTTTGGTGGGGGGTATTTAAGTATTATATTATATAATATATATAATATTTAGTATAATAATATATATTATATATGAGGCCATCGGCACTACCGGTATCCGCCTATCCGAGTTTGATATCCGTATCCGCCGATAATCATTTTATCCGGTATCCGGATAACCGGTAATTACTTCCTATAGGTTCTTCCTCCTTTTTAGGGAATCTCCCAAAATTAATTTTTGAAAAAAATTAATATATAAATAGAATATATAATATATATTATATATATATATATATATATATATATATATATATATATATTATTATTAATATATATATATATATTAATATAATATATAGACTTGATACGAAGGAGTCATTTAGGCCCCCCCGCCAAAGTGGAAATGGGGCCCCCCTTGGACTATATACTTATATATATATAATAATATAAGTTTAATATATATTATATGATATAAATATATATCAGATATATATTATATATATTAAGATATCAGTAGTATTTAAACTTTAACCTAAGGCACAAAGCGTAATATCTGTAAATTAGTAAGCTGTATCTGTTATATTCTAAACTGGAAAAGTATAAAATAACATAGAAATAATTTTTGCCCGAGCGAAAGAAATACTATATCGAGCTTAAAAAAAATTTTTGTTGCCTTTTGTTTTATGGATGTTAAATATTCACTATAGTATAGAACCATGTAAAATTCCTGTAAGATTGATCAAATAGATATATTTTTAAAATTCTTTTAATATATTAAAGCCTTTATCAATACGTTGAATAGGATAACTTTCAATTCAATCAATAGAGATGTTTAACATGATAGTATATCTTTATAATATTATATTTATATTTGCCCAATATATTTATTTCTTTAAAATATATATTTATATTCTTGACCTAATATATCGTTAAAGTTACCCAAAATGATTTATCTCTTAAATATGCGACTACATAGAGGGAATATATAATGCTGAATACCTAATCACCTTGGCGTCCACATATTTAGATAAAATAATATATATATAATATTAAAAACACACTCCTTAATAATATATTAGGCTATATAGTCTATTTAATCCATATTGTATCCTTTTAGGGCGCAGAATTAAATATTTGGAGGAATAAGAAATACATAAATGTCGATTGCATTCATATTATTCATTAAATAATATTCATTTATGCAATGAAAAATTTATTTAATCTTGTCTCTTTAGATAGTCACATTGCCAGTCAATATTATTCATTAAGGCATCATATTATTCAATGCATATTATTTATTTAAATATTTTTATATTTATAAGAAATATCCATATTGGCATTCATTATTAAGAAAAAGGCAGTTATCCATTGTTATTCTCTTATTTATATATATATATTTCTTACGAGCTAAAATTTAAATTCAAATTTCATACGATTTGAATTGATGAAATATTATTATCATTTTTTAATTTCGCAGAAAATTTTAAATTCTACAATTTCGTCTCAAGTTAATTAAATAGAATATATTAAATATTAAATGATTTAATATACTAATATGAACAAATATCGCATAGATGTTATAAATATATAGAGCATTTATTTTTGTTTATATATATATTTAATTATGTTAGTCGATTACGTAACATATATAATACTCTTTTAATTATAATTCAATCTATATCTTTTCATCATGCCTTAAAATATCCTTTCTTATTTTTAAGAGTATTTTAAAAAACATTCATAATTAATTATTTATATAGATCAAATTACCTTTCATTAAAAAAAAAAAATTACATTTATATCTAAAAATTAAAACCAAATGTGAGTGAATATATTTTAGGCAATTTTTTATATAGCAGAGTAAAATTTTTTGGAAGTTTTTCTTTCAGAATATTAACTTACCAAAATCGTGAATATCTGTTCTCGGCTTGGTCAAAATATTCGAAAGGCTGAATGCTTTATAGTTTACCAAAACTCTTTGAGACTCATTCCCAATGTAATTAACCACTCTTTTTCAGTAAACAAGATACACATAGTTTATTCTTTTTTCTTAATGTCTTTTAATAATATCATTGCATATTTTCGTTCCTAAAGATTTTAATTATATATTTACTTTGAAAAACGACCACCTTTTCAATTTATATGCAGTGTTAATTGTTAAACCTTCATACAAACTAAACAGTATGATTGAAGATTTCACTGAAATAATTTCCATAAGCAGATGTTTTATAAACTAAAAAATAAAATAAAGTTTCACAAAATATTTGAAACTAACATATTTTTTCATTTTTCAATTTGTAGTATATTAATGTTTTTTGATATGAGAATTAGACTTCATGCAATGAGCACAAAATACGACAGTGTATTGATTCACTATATAGTCATTACATTAAGCATTCAACCTTTCGATATTTGACAAGGGCAAGCAAATATTCCGAATTTTGGTAAATTACATCTTTATTCAATAATTCTTATATTTATAATTATATTAATAATTATGATATAATTATATATGAATATATATACACTTATATATTAATATATATAAATATCTAATTAATATATATATAATAATATATTATTTTAATATATATATATATATATATATAATATTATATTATAAATAATATATAATTAAATTATATATATATATATTCTTAATTATATATATAGTAATATATTATCTATATAATATATATATACAAATTATTAAGTATTAATATATATATATATATATAATAAATAATATATATATATTATTATATAATATAGTATATTTATATATCAATTTACTAGATTAAAGTTATACTTTGGAGAGGAAATTAATATTTAGTTAAAATATATATATAATAAATAAAAATCTGGTATCAATAAGCAGAATGACTTAAAAGATGTTTTAGATGTTGATTACACTTATCTCTATAACAAAAAGTGAAAGTCTTACACAAGTTCAAAAAACCATATACTCAGAACCATACTTTAAAGAACATATATAATCATTTTTATACTTATATTCACAAATGTTTCAAATTCCTTTTTAGCATAAATATCTAATTCGCACAAACAGGCAAAGCTCTACAAAATCTAATAAATATAATACATATATATATAATTATATTAACTATTATTTATATAATATAATATATATTATCTATATATATATATATTATATATATAATATATACATATATATTATATATATAATATATATAAATATTTTATATATATAATTATAAATATATAATATATAATAATATATATAATACCATATATATTATTATATAAATAAAATATATATAAATAAGACGACATGTTTGATCTTTATATAGTATATATATATATTTATATATAATATTTATTATATATATACATATAATATATATTATAATTAAATATATTAATATATATATATATATAAATATTATTTAATATATATATTATATTAATAAATAAATATATATATATATAAATATAATATATATAATTTATTATATACAATCACAATAAATAATAATTATGTATATTATATATTTATATAATATATATATATTAATATTATATGAATAATGTATAAATTAAATATATACATATATAAATATTATATATAATATATTATATTAATAATATAATATATATATATATATATATGATATATATATATATATTATCTATAAATATATTATATATATTATATAAATCTCT
>JABUQX010026593.1:62500-74158 GCA_015478945.1 Trachelipus rathkii | reverse complement strand
AATATAAATGTAAACAAATATAAAAACAATTAAAAATAAAAATTATATTAAAACTATAAACCTATATTATATTACCTGTTTAGTTAACAGTCTTGGGAAAGAATGTAACAAAAATAACAAAAACAACTGCTTATATACTAGATGGTATGGTCATTATCAAAATAAATATAAATATACATTTGGCACAATAGAGTTATTAAAATAAAGCAAATTACACAGTGATTAAACGGGATTATTAGTTTTTAGACAATATACTAAATTAAACAAAAAATATTTATTAGGGGGAGCCATCTGAGTTAAGTTGCGGCTTTGTACTATGTAAAACAAGCGTCTCGAGAATCCTCGTTCAAGCTCTGAGCGAAGCCATTGAAGCTTATTGAGATGTCATGACGGCTCTCTGAGAGTGGGTTCTGATGGGCAGAGGTTTTCGGGTGAAATTAATGGTCTAATTGTTCTACTATGAAAGACCCAGATGTTTTGAAAATCCCTCAGCTGCAAGCTGTAAGCCAGTCCCTGGCCTATCCACCTCAGGGTTTGCAGTCCGCACGAAGAATAGGAATAAATAACTGACGGACCTCGAATGAGCCGGTAAAATTATCTTTCATTCATGAAAAAAGCTATTCCATTTTAAATCATGTGATTAGTATAAAATAGATTTTAATAAGATGGAAAAACTTAGAAATTGATATTGTGAGATTTTTTTAACGAGCTATACGGAGTTGTTGGGACCGAAGTAAGGAACTTTTAGATAAATTACTTGCAATGATGAATCCGCATCTGGCTGTTTAGGGCGAAAAAGGTCTTCCAAGAATTTGTTAACAAGTCTATAAAATAGTTGCTCTGAAAATAAATTGAATTTTTAGCAAACGTGAGTTAAACAATTGAACTTCTTTATGAAAATTTACCCAAGACGTTGATGGGCTGTAAGGTCAAACTATCCGGCAGACAGTCCAGACAACGCGGAGGTCGGAGGGCGCGACCCGAAAAATTGGTACCATAGTTGTGGTAGGCTTTCTATAGATGGAAGTAGAAAAGCCATTACTGTACGGTGCACCATCATGTACTTATGCTTGTACCAATTTTTTCATGGGCTTGCTTCCTCTGAGCGCGGCAAGTTGTCTGGACTGTCGCAATGCCGAATTTTTAGAGCTTACAAACTTTCAACATCTTGGATGTATTTCATTAAAGAAGTTCAATTTTTAACTCATTTTGCTAAATTCAATTTATTCGCAGAGGCACTATTTTATAGCCTTTGTTACAATTCTTGGAAGACCTTTTTCGCCCTAAACAGCCAGATGTGAATTCATCATTGCAAGTAGTTTATCTAAAAGTTCCTTAACTTGGTCCCTACACTCCGAAGCTCGTTATTAAAAACATTCTTTATTTCCTAGAAAAAAAGTTTTTCCATCTTATAAAATTATTTTTTATACTTGTCAATGATTTTAAAATGAAATAAGTTGTTCAGAATCACAACATTTGTTAGACCGGCTCCATTTGAGTCGCTCAGTTAGATATTATTCCTATTCTTGTGCCAGGACTGCCAAAGCCCGTTTTGTCGGCCAAGAACTGGCTTCAGCTGCAGCGTGCAGGATTTCAAAAACATCTGGGTCTTTCCATCATAGAAGCGAAATAGACCATTAACTTCACGCCGAAAAACTCGTGCCATGCAGGACCACTCTTAGAGGAGACGTCATTACGATCTGCAAGAGACGACTTATCAAGGTTGTTGTCTTCGGCGTCAGGTTTAGCTGACGAAAGGATTCTCGAGAGTTGTTTTATACATTAGTACAACGCCAACGGCATAACTTACTCAGATGGCTCCCGTCAATTAATATTATTTTGTTTTGTTTTATTTTAGTTTTAATTTATTTATTTATTTTACTTTAATAATCCCGTTTTAATCACTGGTAATTTTTTTTATTAACTCTATTGTGCCAAATGTATACTTATATTGATTTTTTTTGAGAAAGTGTAGCAACGCAAACCAATTTTTCTAGAATATACAGCAGTTGTTTTTTGTTATTTTTGTACATCTTGCCCAAAACTGGTGACTAAACAGGTTAATAGTACATATAGGTTATAGTTTTAAAATATAATTTTATTTTTAAAATATAGATATTTTATATTTTTTACTATTTTTGTTCCTTATTATTGTGGATATTATTATTAGTTTTCATCTTTTATTATTTATTATTATTATTATTATTATTATTATTATTATTATAATTAACTCTTTTTCTACTATTCATATATTATTAATTATTATTAATTATTAATTATTGGTATTATTAATTAATTAATTATTGTTAATTGCTCTTCATAATCTATTAATTCATTCATTATTATTATTACTTATTTTTTCAATATTATTATTTTTATATATATTATTATTTTTTAATTTTTAATTTTTAACTTTCAATAATATTATTGTAATTTTTAATTTATGTTTTTAAGCTGATGATGGGTTTGGATAAGCTTGAAAGGATTTATGAAATGATATCCAAGCTTCCTGTTTCGTCTTTGTATTTCGTTATAAAGTTGAGGTTCCCGGTAGACCAAGAACTCTCATTGGGCTTTCTATTATCATATTTATATATATATATATCACTATATATATATAATAATATAATAACTCTATATACATATATATTATAATATATATATATATACATACTAAGTTATTAAATTATTAATACATATAATATATATATATATTGATATACAATTTTTATATGTATATATATATCAATATATATATTATACGCTAATATGATTATATTACATACTCAATTGATCACTATCTATTGTTCATTTTTCGAAAATTGTGAGAAGCTGGGTGCGATCAGCCGAGCCAATGCGATCAGAAAAGCCCTCACACGCACACGCAACCGCCACCACTCATTTTTCTCGTGCTTCCGCACCGCACCAAAATGAGCGCACCACACCGCACCGGGGTTTTTTTCCCAACCCTAATTATATATATAGTATATATATATATATATGATATAGATATATAGGAGTATTATATATGATATCATATATAATATATAGATATATATATATAATATATTATATTGAATAAAAATAACGCCCATAAGGTAATTTCACTCTGCGGGGATTGAACCTGGGCCCTAGCAGATGGGCCCGCGTATTGTTAGACCGACTAACGCAGCGATGGACTAAAGAGAAGAGACCGAGAAATGTTCCTGTAGTGTTTATATCATCAGCCAAACAGGAAAGCCACACGCGCTCTCCCGTCCCGTTGGTGGTTCCTGTTTGTGGGTGATGATATTCACTACAGTGAACATGTTCCGCGTTCTCTTTTAAGTCCATCGTTGGGGCGTTAGTGGTCTAAGCACGTTAACGCGGCCCATCGTGCTAGGGCCCAGGTTCAATCCAGCAGAGTGAATTACTTAAGGGGTTATTTTTATCAATACCTATCCCACTGCGGTGAGGTGTAGAAGGTATAAACTTCTCTTTTACCAATAATATATATGATATTATATATATTATATATATATATATATATATATATATATATATATATATATATATGATATATATAATATATGATATATATATATATATATAATAGTATTATATAAGAGATATATATATATATATATATATAATATTATATAATATATATATTATATATATTATATATCATGTAGTGACTATAATATATATATGATATATAGTATATATATATATATTGATATATATATATATATATACTATATTATGATATATATATTATATATATATATATATAATAATAGAAGTAATATATATATATATATATATATTATAATATAAATATAATATATTATATATATATATATTATAAATAAGAAATTTGGAGAATCATCATCGATCATCATGCATCATCATCATCATCATCCAATCCCTTTTCCTTCTTCCTCCCCAAGATTGGGGGTACAGGCCGCGTAGCACCGCACTGGAAGCAAGGAAAAAAAGTAGAAGAAATGGAAACGGCAAGTCGAAAAGAAAGCCTGCAGTCTTACGTCCCCCTTATACCTTTTAGTATGAACTCGTCGCAGTCAGAAAAAATGCCACCCCAGGGCTTCACGCGGGACTGCGACGAACCTTCCTGTGACAGCATCGCTTATGCCAGGGTTCATTCCTTGGACCTAGGTGGTCTCCAAACCATACCCCCCTCACAAAGCCCCCGCCATTCACTCCTTTTATGGACCATGGTGCTTCTCGGACTCTGCAAATTCACATTCCTCTCCTCCAGACATTAAATTTTCTGGCTTGATACCGACTTTTTTCTGCGCGCTCCAGCGCGGTCGATTCCCAGCACACGGCCACTCTATACAGACCGTTTGAGACGCAAGCCGACTATCTTACTTATTTAAAATCTACCTGATAGACAATGTAACTTTCATTTATACACGAAAAGAAAATATTTCAATAAGGTGTACATAGCGTTCCATTCCGTCATTTTATCAATTACTCCTAACACTAAAACGCTCCCCAAGATTGTCCATGCTCAGCACGTTGCACCTTAGATCTATACCACTTGTTTCAGACCATAATTTCACTTCTATACATTAACTAAGGTTTAACAACATACCTCAGTGTAAAACCTAGCGCACTCAAGACTAGTCTCTTTACATCCACCAATGATTTAATTGCAAAGCCACCTTTCTACCATTCACAACTTTCCTACTACACTCTGCATAATTCGTTCCCTTTTCATCCAACATATATCCCTAAATATTTAAACTCAGCAGCTGCTCACTATGGCTCACCATCGCAGCAATAACTTCACACCGAGAACTGCTCTCACTCACAACCGCATAACCTTACTCTTATCATAGCGTGTTGCACTTTCGGCAAACCGCCCTCCTTTAACAACAACCACTGCCAAATCTCCCCTACCGAATCCCTTCAAACTCTCTTCAGAATAGCCACACAAAACCAAGTCATCCACTCTCTTCCATTCTCCATCATTCTAACACCTTCCACTGCCAACCCCACCTCTAATTCTTTCATAACCCCATTCATATACGAACTGAATAACCAAGGAAACATAACCCATCCCTGCATCACTCCGCTATTAATATTAAACCAATCACATTCACCTCCATTTATTCTTACACAGGCTTCACTATCGTTATACATACTGTTGATACCATGTCAGGAAGCTTACTACCAACCACCATAAAAATATAGGTTTGTAAGCCGGAACCAATCGATTTTTGTTAAAGTTCCAGTTCCGGCTGGAACTAAAACTTTGGTTCCGGCCCGGTTATTTACCGGAACTTTCCAATTTTCCAAATGTCTTTCTTAAAAAAGTTCAGTAAATTGATTTGTCATTTGCTCAGTATTATATATATATATATATAGTATTATATAATATAGCTATATATAATATATAGTATATATACTATATATATATAATATATATAGTATATATATATATATATATATATATATCATATATATATTCTATATATATATAGTATATAAATATTAAATATTATATCTGCATATATATATAAATATATATATATAGTATATATATATATATATATATATAAGTATAATTGATATATAGTACTGAGGTTCTACCCAAAATCAGAGAAATTAGTGATATAAATAAATTCATGAAAACAGATGGAATATGATTCGGCGAACGAAAAAAGCGATTTAGTTGTAGGTGAGTGTGTCCACGGGGATAATCAATTCCACTGCCCTTGTGTGTTATAAACAGATGGTTAACAAACGTGGGTTTGCTGATAGTCGAAACCAAAAATTAAGATTTTATCAAATTTTTATCAACTCGACTAAATATAGTTTGGTTTTCCCTCATTATAGATTAGATAGATATTAGTAATGGAACTCTCTTGAAGTGTATCTATAAGAATAAGTTTATGTAACAATTCACAAGGACAAGCGATTGGCACTTGTAATCGGGGTTAAGCCGGTACATTTTTTTGACGGTTCTGTTTAGCATGAAGCGTGTAAGCCATGGAAGAGAGAGAAGAGAGGAGAGAGAGAGAGAGAAAGAGAAGAGAGAGAGAGAGAGAGAGTAGAGAGAGAGAGGAGAGAGAGAGGAGAGAGAGAGAGAGAGGAAGAGAGAGAGAGAGAGAGAGAGAGAAGAGAGACGAGAGAGAGAGAGAGAGAGAGAGAGAGAGAGGAGAGAGAGAGAGAGAGAGAGAAGAGGAGAGGAGAAGAGACGGTGGGTTTGTATGATATGCCGGAAATATCACATGTTATTAACTTGATCGAACATATCGCGTTACAAACCTCGAGCAGAAATCTATCTTTTTTGTTGCTCGGAACGATATCATTTCCTGATTTTAAACTTTGAAGACCCGTAAAATATATAGCAATATTCCTATTTTACTTAAAGAGGCGTTTTCCATGTTTTGCTTTGTGCTAACGCCTCGGATAAGAAATGCTAATCGCAGTTTGTTAAGCACGAATTTCGGGCAATAATCGGGGCCGAGTTGTTTTACAAATATATTCGATCAGCTGTTCTAGAATGGAGCACGTGGTTTTGGAATAAAACAAAAATATAAAAAAAAATAAACAAATGGGTTTTTTATCCCAAATAATTGATCAACTATTGTGATAGAGTTTATCGATTTGGAAGAAATTAAATTTAAAGTTAATTTCATGAATGTAAACTTCATCAAATCACGAACTACCAACGAACTACTACGCCGCAATGTTATTTGTTTACATTTTTTCGTTAGCATTTTCCTAAAAAAATTCGGTAAGCACGGGAAAGAGCAACCTACCAGAAATTTTAGGAAATTACTAACGTTTCGTTAGGCATTTTTACTAAATTTGTGCTAAAATTGACATAATCGAACGACTTTTTTAGCATTTTAACTAAATTTCGTTAGCAAAAGTGCAAAATGGAAAACGCCTTTAATAAATTTACTGATCCGCTTATCCAAATCTTGGCATGCAGAGCTAAGAGCTCACAATATCAATATGACAAGATGCCAGATACTTCTAGAGAGGCTCCACTTGTTAATCAGACAAGTTTTCAGGAGAATATGAAAGATGTAGCGGAGGTCAACAAGTTCCGGTTCCGACCGGAACTTCCGGCTGGAACTTTTCTAAGGTTCCGGAAAGTTCCCGTTCCGACCAGAACCAATAATTTTGGTTCCGGTACATCCCTGCACCATATCACTAACACCTTCCGTAGAGCTTCCCTATTAATCATATCATACGCTTGTTGCAAATCCATAAAACCTAAATACAATTTATTCTTCTCCTTCATTTCCTCAATCATTTGTTTCAATATAAAGATTTGATCCACAGATCCTCTACCACTACTGAACGAACATTGTTCTTCACTAATCAATCCTTCAGTCACTTGACGCACTCTTTACCAGCATATTTCTTCCCTACAACACTCAATAAACTAATTTGTTCCGAAGGAACTTTACACAGGAGAATACACAAGTATGAGGCTACTTGATAACACCGTGAAACGGGTTCCGCTAGCAAATGTGGAGCTTGATACCCCGTACTACACCGGAAAGACAAAAGCAGTAATTATGCCAGACGTGGTGTATGATTTGATCCTAGGCAATATTGAGGGAGTTTTGCCTAAGGATGGCAGTCTCTGCGCAAAGCGAGAGAATCAAACTCATGAAGAGTTACAATCCCAGCACGCCGTTAAGGCAGATTTATTACGCCAGAAAGCGTAATGAGCGACAGCGCAATGCTGGTCACTCGTGTGAAGAGCCCAGATTTTGATCATCACACCATCGAGGTATTAGAAGAGCAGAGGGAGCCCCAGATGGAGCGTAGCACCAAAGAAGAATCTCCTGAAATCCACAATGCAAGTACCCAGTGTGAAGACGTGAAAAGCGCCGACGGACACTCATTCGAGGTTAATACTGAAGACAAATCAAACGGTCACACATGTGATGAAAATCCGAGCATCGCTGCTCCGGGTGAAACATTGTCGGGCCAAGACAATGATAAGTTGGAAAGTCCTATAAAAGACAGAGAAGAGTTTGCTGCAAAGCAACGCAGTGATCCTACTTTGAGGACACTGTGGAACTCCGCTGAAAAAGAAGAAAGGAAGTACCTAATTGAAAATGGGTTACTGTACAAAAGGATCATTGAGAACAACGTTGAAAGAAATGTTCTGATAGTACCAAAAGAGTACCGTAATCATGTTCTAAGTATTGCTCACGACGAAGTTAAGAAAACGCAAGGCAAAATCTTAAACCACTTTTATTGGACAAATTTATATCAGGATGTTACCCGCTTTTGCTACTCGTCCGACATCTGTCAACGTACGTGCCCTGAGGGTAGAGTACCCGATACCAATTGTCAGTGCCCATTATCGAAGAGCCATTCCAGAGGGTCGTCATTGATCTGATTGGACCCATAATTCCTCCATCAATATGTTTTAACCCTGTTGATAGGTACCCTGAAGCAATACCACTCAAACGTATATCAGCTCAAAAAATAGCTGAAAGTCCTATCAGCATTTATATGCGTCTGGGTGTTCCTAAAGAAATTCTTTCAGATAACGGAACCCAGTTCACTTCACTACTGATGAGGGATGTAGCAAAGATGCTAAACATTCGACAGATACACTCTAGCGTTTTCCATCCAATGACTCAAGGGGTTACTTAAAGGTTCAATGGAACTCTTAAAACAATGCTGAAGAGAATGTGCCACGAGTAGGTTCGGAAGTGGAATAAGTTTATCGAGCAACTCTTATTCAGCATGCCAGAAGCACCCCAGGAATCCACAGGATTCTGCGCTGGGCTTTTGTATCAAAGAGATCGTGGTGCAGTGCAGTTCTTAAGTGTAGTTGGGGACATAGACAACGAACAAGCAAAGACCACAGCCTGGTATTGTTTGATCACGAGACGCTTGAATGAGACTTTACGTATAGATCTGGAAAACTTTTCACGGCCTCAACTCAAGCAGAAGAGATACTATGATAAAAGGTTCAGGAATAGAACCTTAAAAGTAGGGGAGTTCGCTTTTGTTGTTTATACCTACATCTCATAATAAGATGCTGATGAGATGGGGCGGAGCTTACAAAGTGATCGCTTCATATGGTAAAGATAATTACAAGATAAAAGTCGGAGACGTGATTAAGACATATAATATCGATTTGCTGAAAAAATGTATCTCTAGGGATGAAGAATGTAGTGAAGAGAACAATGAAATTCAAGAAGTTGGAGCCTCGGCCATCTTCCGGGAAGATGAAAATGAAGAAGAAATATCTGTGCCTACTATGGACTCCACACCATTAAGAGGAATGAAAGTCTAAAAGACGTCAAAATTTGCGATTCGATTTCTGAAAATATGAATACAGAACTTATGAATGTCTTGGAGCCCCATAAGGATATTTTTACGGATATTCCTGAAATAGCGCGTTAGAATCAGCATGAAATAGAACTGAGCTGCGATAACCCAAATCTAGATTTAAACCCTATGTCTTGCCCTACACCACCAGAACGAAATTGAAAAAGGAGATTGATAAAATGCTTAAGATGGGCGTCCTTGTAAAATCTACCTCACCTTATGCAGCACTAGTGGTTATGGTTCAGAAGAATAACGGGATAAAGAGGGTTTGTTCTGACTATAAATAAAGTGACTGAATTCGACCCAGAGCCAATGATGACAACTCAGACGTTGTTTACTATGTTTGCGGCCGACAGATACTATTCCAAACTTAACCTCTCGAAGGGTATTGGCAGATCCCTATAAGGAAGGAGGACGCTTTTAAAACAGGATTCTCGACGCAAGATGGGCATTACCATTACGTAAAACTACCTTTTGGTATGGTGAATGCTGGTGCAACTCTGGTGAGAGCCATGAGGAGAATTCTGGACGAGATTCACGATGTTGATTTTTATATCGACTATAATATTATTCATTCCCCGACCTGAAACATACATTTGGAAACGGTTAAGATTGTACTACGAAGACTACAAAAAGAAGGTTACTCTGTCCACCCATCCAAATGTGAGTTTGCGTCATCAAGCGTAGAGTTCCTTGGTCACCAGATTGGAAACGGGATAAAAGGTCTTCATGACAAAAATGTAGAAAATATACTTAAGGCGGAGCCGCCGAAGAACAAAAGGAAAGTAAGATCAAAAATTGGGCTCACGTCTTACTACCGTGATTTTGTGAAGGGTTATGCGGAAATAGCATCCCCTTTAACAGAATTAACAAAGAAGGGAGAATCGACCAAAATACGATGGAAGAAAGAACACCAGGAAGCCTTCGACCAACTGAAGAAAGCTCTTTCATCGAAACCAATCTTAAGGATGCCTCAACTGGAGAAAGTGTTTACATTGCAAGTAGACGCCTCTGACACTACTCTAGGATACGTCCTATTACAAGAAGATGACGGAATCTTACATCCTATAGCTTATGGAAGCAAGAAGCTGTCACCGACACAGCAGAGGTATTCTGTCATCGAAAAGGAAGCTTTGGCTATTGTGACCGGCGTTAAAAAGTATGAACCATATTTTTATGGGCGCGAATTCATACTTCAGTCCGATCACCGTCCTTTGACTGCTATGAATAAGAAGTATGAGAGTCTCAGGATCATGAGATGGGCCTTATACCTTCAAAGGTTCAGGTTTTAATTACAGCGCATCCATGGAAAGGACAATGTAATAGCCGACTATCTGAGTAGATCAATACTCAATGGAACATTGGAAGAAATAGTCGACTCTCGTCTAACAAACTGTAATCATTCTCAAGACTCCATTGAAAAAGAGAAATGAATATAAAGACATTTGACCCTTCAGGTAAATTACTTAAGAGAGGGAGGTAAATGTAACGCTGGATCATTCTCACATTTGCATGTAGTCTCCTCATGGCATTAAAGGCCATTCAAAGTAGCATTTCCCTTTGTTTTACCTCCATACCCCATATGAGAATTATCGGGTGAGATTGCATCTCTTAATGATTTATATATATATATTTATACAGAACACATATATATATATATATATATATATATATATATATATATATATATATATATATATATATATATATATATATTTATATATAATATATATATCATATATTATATATATATATATATATTATATATATATATATTATATAATATATATATATATATATATATATATATTATATATATATATATATATATAATATATATATTTATATTATATATATATATATATATATTTATATATATATATATATAATATATATAATATATAAATATATATATATATATATATAATATATATATAATATGATATATATATATATATATTCTATATATATATATATATATATAAACAAATGTTTATAAGTTTTATTTTTAAAATAGAATAATTATTTTAATTATAATAATAATAATGAATAATACGCAGTAGTCATTTGCGTTGTGTTGCAATAGTAATTAAATAAAACCAGTGTATTGTTATATTATTATTATTATTATTATTATTATTATTATAATAATTATTATTATTATTATTATTATTATTATTATTATTATTATTATTATTATTATTATTATTATTATATTTATTATTTATTATATTAATTATTATTTATTATTATTGTATTATTATTATTATTATTATATATGATTTATATTATTATTATTATTATATATATTTATTATATTACTTATTATAT
>JABUQX010026593.1:15000-52500 GCA_015478945.1 Trachelipus rathkii | reverse complement strand
AACGTTGGTTGAAAAAAATTAAAAAAAACTCTTTGGGTTTGGTAATAAGATAAGATTCTGTAAAAATATTATGGATTGTTTAAAACTTATTTTATTCTACCTTTTATTCTAATGCTTATATATTCAGTCGTCCCTCGCAGAACTCAGTCTTAAAGAACGCGGTCTTGCTATACTGCGGTTGGTAAAAAGATAATAAAAGAAAAATTAAAATTACAAAAATACAAAAATAAAATTAAAATTCTGTAATACATATGTTAAAAAGATAATAAAAATAAAAATTAAAATTGCAAAAATAAAATTAAAATTCTGTAATACATACATATGTTAAAAATATATATATATATATATATATATATATATATTTACTTATTATTAATGTATTTTAAAATACAGATTCGGTATTATATACTATATAGATAAATATATATATATATATATATATATATATATATATATATAGTTATATAAAGAAATCTGGTGTTCAATTACCTGATTACGATGTATTTACTAAATATAACAGATTCGGAATCGCCTTCATCTTCCAGCTCCACCTCCTTCCTACTTTCATTTACCACGTTGAAAGTATTTTTTGTGCGCAATTGGATTTAGCTTTAAAATTTTATATACAGTACTTATGAATCTTATTTCAATTAAATATTTTTATTAAAAAACATTATCTCCAAATTTTTAAAGTTTTGAAAAACATTTAATTTATTACTATCTACATTTAAAAAAAAAACTAAATCTTTTTTGGTGTGCAAAATCAAATTATTATGTACAGTACGTACAGTAATGTGAATAAGTATACCTACCTAATTAATAGTCAAAAAAATATGTTTTTTCATATTTTATATTTCATTACTGTAAAATGAACATGTATTGTAAGAAAATTTTATGCAAAATTAAATTGTTATAAGAAATAAAAAAATAAAATTACTTTGGGATGCTATATTTTATTCACCTATACAAAGGTAAAAATTTTAAACTAATGATATTTCAGAGTGTTAAAGTTATACGCGATGTCGCCTATAACGCGGTGGGGCCAGGAACCTAACTCCCGTGTTTTACGAGGGACGACTATATATATATATTATATATATATATATATATATATATATATATATATATATATATATATATATATATATATATCAAATATATATATATTTCTATATTATATCTGTAATTATACAATACATATATTTATATATAACTCATATATAGGAGAGAGAGGAGAGAGAATAGGAGAGAGAGGAGAGAGAGAGAGAGAGAGAGAGAGAGACCTTAACGCGTTAAATTTGTAAAGTTAACTAACGAAATTAACTTCTTTTTAACGAACTATTAAAGGAAGTTAACTTTTATTTTTCACTAACATTTTAAGTTTCGTTAAAAATGTTTTGTAATTCCGTAATAGTTAGCACTCTCAGTAGCTGAAAATGGATTTTTTTTTGTTCTGCAGACGAAATCAAAAGTACATAGAGATTTTGCCGCTGAAAGTCGTGCTGCATATTTTTTCCTACGGTACGAAAATTCTTTTAAATTTTTACTTCTAATTCTTGCTGTACTTTATTAAATATCTATGAAACATATAAATGAGGTACAGGAGAAATAGGATGACAATTTTTAGTTCTTTATTTAAAAAACGGAAAATAAAAAGCACTAAACGTATTTTTTTTCTCTTTTCACCCAACCATCGTTGCATCTCATGAAAGCAGGGAAAATATAAGTAAAATGAGAAGGGAGAGAGAAAGAATAAAAATTTCATTTCTTTTTATTAATCATTTAAGTCATTTAAACGACATATACATTAAAAAAAACTTTATAATAAAATTCCTATTAAATATGCAAATAAGAAACGAATAAAATTTGAAAGAAAAATTGTTGGTTTAACGAATTATAAGTTTACAAAGCATGTAACGTACTTTTGCATTTAGACACATACGATCATTTTTCCACTAGATGTAGGTGATGAGAGAGTGTGAGAGCTTATATATATATATATATATATATATATATATATATATATATATATACAACTATATATATAATTATATATATTATATAGTTATACTAATATATATATATATTATATACTATATATATTACATAGTAATATATATGATATATATATATATATATATATATACTATTGATTATAGCATAATTTTAACAAAGAAAATTAGAAAATTATTATCATAAAATTTTTGAATTAAAAGTTATTTTTATTGATATATATTTATATATAATTGATATTTAGTACTGAAAAGCTTTTCAAATTTTATATTATATATATATATAAATATATATACGGAATATATATTGAAATAATCAATAATATATATTTATATATTAATCTTATAAATAATATATTACCTATAATATATATATTATATATAATAATTTATATATATATATATTATATATATATATATATATATATATTATATATGGACAAAGTCTAAACCTATTGACCTTTTGATTCTAAAGTAAATTTTTAATTTTAACTTATTTTACAAGAAACTTACAGTATAAAATTATAATATAGAAATCATAGGGAATTATATTTTTGAAGTATTAATTCAAAAAAAATACACAGTATTCATGTATTTATAAACTTTATTGATGCGGAGCAATTTTAGACATTTTACCAATGCTTAGCTCATAATTTTTTTCAGTTGTAACGTGAATCTTGGTTCGTTAAGTTGTGTTTCGTTTTAGTCTCAAAAATGCAGTTTTATTAAATGAAAATGATATAAAATTATTAGCGTATTTTGCAAAATAAAATTAATACAAATAAAAACACTGTCATAAAAATAAGTGTAAGATAATTTATTCAATTAGAAGATTGTTATAGGTTTTTAATTACAAATGTTTCGACGTCATTGCAAACCCACGAGTTATTAAAGGTTAATTTTAGTTTTGTCGATGGACCTTTTTTTACGGTAATAGTTACCAAAAAAATAGTATATATCTCTTATAACATAAATAGATTTTATAGTTGTTAATTTAAGTTGTATATATATAATTAATATAATTATATATTATTATATATATATATATATAATATATTAGATATATATATATATATATATAGTTATACTTATATATATATATATTAATATACTATATATATAAATCGTATATATATTTATTTGTTAAGGTATTACACGGCAAAATTGGGGCTCGAGCCGACGGGGAGCAGAAGGGGCGACGATTTACCAAATACCCCGTAGGGTATGGTAGCGTGGACTGGGTGAGGACACCCGCTGCTCGACACCCAAATACCAAAATACTTGAGTTATCGGAGGGGGGAAAGTAGTCCTACCCTGTCGATTCCCCGGGAAGGCCGAGAGACCTCGACTCCTGCCATCTTTGCGGTTTACCCTTGGGTATCCTTTAGTCCTAAAAAAAAAATAAAAAAATAAAACTGACGGAGTGTTAAAACGTAAAAGACGTAATCATATGTCTTATAATATATTTGAATCATCAAATCTTTTATAAAAGAAAGCACTATTTATGGTCCTATAAAGATACCCTCTTGCTGCCCTTTATTTTTCTGGAGCTAACGACAGACCGTTCAAAAGGTCCATAACTAGACTTCCTAATATATATACTATATATAACAATATATATTGTATATAGATATTATTAGTATATATATACTGAGCTGATATATGATATATAGTGGATTATATATATTATTATGTATATTATATAATATTATATTATTAGAATATATATATATATATATATATATATATATAATATATTTATATATTATTATATAATAATAATTATTATTATAATATATATAATATATACATATATATATACTTTTACTAAATATAAATTTCATATATATTACTACTAATTATTAATATTATATACTTATATCTATATATATATATTATATTACTTTTATTTTTTATAAAATAATACAAAAACGCATTGTTAAAAGCCTTTATCCCTTTTATCCGACAATTATCTTCTTCCATCTACCTCCACCTCATTTATGCCTGAAATTGTAATTTACGGTCCTGAATGCTAATGGTATTTTTTTTTGTGATTCTTAAAACTTGTGCTTTGGATCTTGCACCCTATCTTGGTAAACTGTTTTGTGTCATTCTTTCCAATCCACCTTTCCTTTCTACTGAAAATGTGCACTCGTCCAGCCTGTGAAATAAAATGGGAACTCCTCTCAACTCTTCAACTATCGCTCTATCGCTTTAACCTCCATTCTTTATAAAGTTTTTAAATCTATCCTTAACAGGAAGATTTGGAAATATCTTAAAATCTGTTTAATTTATCTCTCATAGCAAGAATGCTTTCGTAAGAAGCATTTAACTGGCGATCTTCTTCTTCCTCTTCTCCATGATTCAAGTTCTTCTGTCATTTTGGTGAATCTTTTGCTGTGAAGCAAAACAGATCGAAAGCTTTTAATGGAGTCTAACACACACAACTTGATTTTTAAACTACCAATTTTCGGTATCTATCATGTTTGTAGATTTCTCTCTCAAATTTCTTTTCCGGTAGCTCCATAACAGCATTATTTGATAGTGGTGTTTCTCAAGGTTCCGCCTTATCCCCAACCTATTCTACTTATCATCAATGACCTTCTAAATGTTACTTCATATTTCCACTCTTATTCTGACTATTCCACCTTTCATTATTAATCCTTTCCCTTTGAAAGTGATCATACTCATCATTAAATAGGTTCCGCTAGGAAAGCGTCCTTGGAGCAACTGACCTTTGATCTTTCTTGCAATTTTAATTGGGAAGAGAAGGCATTGTTGTTTTGAATGTATAAAAAACTCATTTCCATCATCTGCTTACTAGACAAAATCTTCCACACAACTAAAGCCTTCACCTTTTCTTCTTATTTTGTTATTTTATTTTCTCTTGATCTTTCTTGGAAAGAAAGCATTAATGTCCCACTAAACAACTTCTAAGATATTCGAGGTTCTGAGACGCTTTCAGAACTTTATCACACCGCCCAGTTACTTGATATGCATAGGAGCGTTGATCAGTTCTGAATGGAGTTTCCATTTCGCAGATGGTTTACTTCACTAACAGAGAACTTCTCCAAAAGGTTGAATCAAAGACTTTTCGCATTTTTAACTATCCTACTCTCACAAATTTTCTCCAATCTTATTTCTGCCATCAAACTATGGCATCACATTCCTTATGCTATTAATATTACAATGACACTGTTCATCTAAACTGTGAAATAACATACCTCCTCAACTAATGATAGCTCGTGCGACTGGTCAATCTACAAAGTCTCAATCTTCCCTTCTCAACTCTGGCTTGAGATTTAACAGCTTTACTTTTTCTGGACAGAGCTTCTTCATATTTACTCCATACTCATTTATATTATTAAAATTTTGTTATTCAATGTGGATTTACCTCACTGAACACCAATTCTTCTCCTATCTAAAAGTTTTACAATATATCATATCACTCAACATCTAACTACTATACCTAGATCATATACTTCCTTAAATACTATTACGATCCATAATACTCACCAAAACCTCTATATGGTCACGCTAATCACTCCAATCTACACGCCTGATTACACATACTATATAATTTTTTGCCAACTCTGGCAGAATTCAGTAGACCTTCGATATTTGCCATTAAAAAGAACATATAACGTCACTCAATCAACCAAAACTTTAATATATATACTAGCATCAACCTACTATAATAAAATATCCACTCAACTTTTTTAAAGATGAGAATTATGTCATGTCCATCTAAACTTATATAAACCTCCTATTTTACTCTTAACATACCAACTACTCACCCACATTATTCACTCATCTACCTAAAATAAAATACGCAAAAATAATATTACTTCTAATTACATATACATAATAATTCTACCACATAATCAAATAAATTCACACTATCACACCATAACTACTTATATAATACTACACTCACACCTAATATTATTTACATAACAATATCATATAATATCATATATATACCACCTACATGACAACAAAACCAACCTCTAATAAACCACAACAACGCCATACAAAATTACATCAATACCAACACTAACCAGCAACCCCTAGCCGCACCCCAAGACTAAACTATATCGATAACTGTACCCTAACTACTCAATAGTATAGATTAATAATATACTATTTGGAGTTGGCAATACAGAATCGGAGAAAATCGACTCTGTTGCATCTATACCATGGCTAAATCAGAATCATGCGCGTCACATTGTTACGCTTGAAGATTCGTTCCAGTATCTTTTTGAGAACTGAATCAATCGCCAAGAGCGCCCAGAGAACATCCATAACCCCATAATCGCTCCTAAAAGCGCTCAATACAAATTCAATATTATATTACTACATCCTGAGAGCGAGACGCAATGAACACACAGGACGCTAGCAACCCGGTCATTACATTTTTGCCTACATCCACCCCGGCACAGCGCGCACCACACACCCACTGATGAAGCAGACCACCTCCTACAGAGACGCAGAACACCAGTCTGGCCAACCAATCTGCATGCCGCCCTATATTACAAACAGTACACGAATCTTCTGCCAAAGAGGTCATTCTGGACCACCACACGCAGACAAAAAACAAACCCGATCTTTTCGCCGATTGGATCCAGAATGCCGACAGGTGAACTTCAATGATTACCAGTCGACTCCAACCAGAAATGAACCAGAGAGGCATTCAGAAACTGACTAGTACAAAGTCTTCCTGGACCCGCCCTCTTGTCATGAGACTAATCAAATCGCACTAGACACACCTACCTCACAGCAAAAAAGAACATATCTGAGCTCCCGACCCCTGAAAATAGCATATCCAATACCGCAGTCGCGTGCTCCACATAGATGCCATCAAGAAGTTTTCGTCCTCGTTCAAGACTCAAAGGAACACAAAGTTACTCACCATGGCGAACCATCCTGACATCGGCCTCACTAAACTACGCACACGCAGCGGAACAGGACATCCGTACCTGAGAGTAGAATATCTCTGATACTCATAAACACACACAACTAACACGCACCTAGTACTAATAATAATAATATCACACAAAAACTGCCAACAACTTAACCATACCCGTATCCGCACCAATGACCACTCAACATACAATAATTACCCTCACCACTATTTATATAATAACGGCCAAAATACATATCAATGAACATACAATTCATACAGCCAATCCCATCGAGCGAAATACTACTCTCAGTAATATACTAATAACATTAAACTACCTTAAACTCCTCATATATACTACGATATAATACCTCACTACAAATCCACCCTAACAATATACGACGTATATCCCAACCATATAAACTTACTAATACATCAATATCTAACTCAAATTATAAGTATACTATCAATACCAGCAACTATCACCCACCTAACTACATATATATAATAAACAACAGCCACCGTTATTGATACCAATCACTGAATAATAATCACACCACCTCCTTAGACTGCCTCCACATATAATTAATAAATAATAATTAATAATAAATAATAATAATGAATAATATAATAATAATAATAATAATATTTAATATATAATAACTAATAATAACAATACAAACTGATAAAATTAACTACCATTCCCACTAAAATCACACACAATTCACATATTCAACACACATCACACATCCGCAAAAATAAATAATAATCTAAATGAATAAATACCCAATAATAATAAAGTACAACAAACTACTAAATAATAATAATAATAATAAATGAATAATAAATTAAATAATAATTAATTAATAATAATAATAATAATAATAATAATAATAATAACAACAGGAGGAGGAAAGCTAAAGAGTGGTTAAATCTGCATAGATGGGAATTACTGGTGAAATGATCAAGAAATGGAGGTGAAGAGATGGTGATTGAATGGATTGGAAGTTTGTGTAACAAAGCGTTTATAGAGGGTATTAGGTTCGAGAGATTATGAAGGAGAGCAAGTAATTCAGTTACCCCTTATATAAAGGTAAGCGGGATAAGGGTAACGTAGGAACTATAGGTGAATTAGTCTATTGACTGTTGTCAAGGGAAGAAATATACGCTCGGTATTTTGGTTAAAAGTGTGTAGAGCAACAAAGGACTGATTGGTGAAGAACTAAGTGCATTTTAGAAAGCGGATAGAGAATGTGAGAAAAAAATAGATGCTTCATTAGAAACAAAAATAATAATAATTGAAGAAAATGAGATTGAAGAGATAAATTGTTATTTAAGTTTTATGGTATTTGCATCGGCCTTGGCCTTATCATGAGAGGATTAAATAGGGTAAGCTCTGTGGCGGTGTTAGTGATATATGAATTATGTTGGTTGGTAGGCTTCTGAATGGAATCAAAAGTATGTTTGACGATAGTGAAGCGTGTGTTAGAATAAATTAGATTTTCAAAAGTTATTTAATGGGAATATTAGCCAGCGAGAGTGAGGCAGGGCCACTGTTATGTATTCCTCTGTTATATTAAATTAAGAATAGGATGGGTTATGAAGAGATATTAGAGGCTGGTGAGTTGGCACGGGAAGTTTTAGAAGATTAGAGCAATGGAAGAGAGTGGAGGCGTTACCTGCCTTTCCCCGTTATTGATATGCGGTTTTTTTTCCGGATGATTTGGTTTTTTGGAGTGATGATTCGGAGGATGATGATGTCTAAAAAGTTACAATTGTAGTTAAAAAAAAATTGGCCATTGAATGAAAAATCAATAGATCACAGATGGTCATGGGGTGGCCAGGGGTTGTTGGTTTGATTTTAGTGATTTACTTATGTCATTAGGGTATGTAAAACATGACTAATTTTTAGTAAAAAATTTTGACATTGAATCAATAGATCAATAGACCCATAAATAGATCAATAGATTCAATAGATCTCATATATATCTAGAAGGTAGGAGGAGGGGGGATGTCACTCATGGATTTAGTGTTAATTTACTGCTTTAGGTTATAAAAACATGACAACTTTAGTAAAAAAATCACTTGAATCAATAGATTCAAATAAAGCATCAAATATATCATCAGATTGGTCAGGCAGGCGAGGGATGACAAGAATAGTTCGGTACTCTGATAAACAACCGCATGAGAGAGTGATCAATATCTGAATATAACATCCAAACATGGATCATGTAAAACATGACACAAAATTTTAAGTAGCAAAAATTTGACTTCGAAATCCAACAGATTCAATAGATAAATAGAGTAATCAATAGAATCATTAGTAATCATTAGAGATCACGTATACTTAACAGGCAGGGTAAAGGTGGATGGTTTTTTGACTTTATACTATAGATTTCACTGTACAATACGGGTTATGCTTAAAAACGTAAATATAGTAAGTTCATAAACTAAAAGAATAAGAAATCTTATTATTTTAAATTCATATTCTAATTAATATTTAATTTTTTGATTTATTTTTGTCATTAAACGGTTCTTGCAAAACAAAATTATTTTGCTGAAATCCATAACAGACTCGCCAATCGAAAATATAATAAAACAAGACTATATATCCACGAACTTTAGTTTCCATAACGCTACACTGACCAACAACTCATTAAATCTCACACGATACACGCGACATCCCCGACGACAGCGGCTCCACAGACCAACACACAAGGACCGACCACGAACACGAGCCAAACTCTCCACACGCAATATATATACACCACAGATACAATCTACGTATCCACAATAGAAATTACAAAAACACTCTTACTCCCTCACCATCCACTACAAAACAATTCCACCCTATCCCTATCAGAGAACCACACAACTCATCCAGGGTTATTACTCGTCCCTCTTTTGCAGACATGCAGCACGACGCGAGCGACAAAGTACTCCGCCCCCCACTCAGAGACGGGGACGTAAAAAGCCTCAGCACCCTCCGACACACAAGCATGACGCCGATCGCACTACCCACTCTCCACAACTCACACATCATCAACCCAATCACACACTCCGCCACATTCACAACAATGTGTGGGATACCAGACCAGAGTAGAAGAGGCCCCCTCCGGCGAGCAATCAAATAGTCACGGAACACCACCGCATTAATTTATCACACTTACAGACTTGTCACGCTCACCAACGTCGATCTAATAATGTCGCAAAGCTTCTATACTCCGGTTTTTTGAAGTATATAACAAAAAACTTATATCCCGACATTGTATTTTATTTTATTTATTATTAACCTAATTATTATCGGCTAAATGTACATAAAATATATTTTTTCTTGACGGTGGCTACTCCGACAACTAACCCGCCCATCTCCCATTTGTGATGCCGACATCATTAATTCCGAGAAATATTTAAAAAGATCCATCCAAATATATGTGATTACCAGACGTCATATCATCTTGTACATCCTAACTCACGTCACCGCACACGCGGCTATCCACTCACCTACACTCTGGTCAGTGCCGGAGCAAACTCCCATATGCCAACACTTCCCAACAGAATAGACTAAACATACTGTGATATCCCACGAGAAATTAACCAACACTCTGAATCCTCACTCACAACCTCCCACCAAAATGTTCTCACCTACCACACACTGCAAACGCAGAACCACTCCAGTTCTCCCTCATCTTAAACCCAGCGTCAAAATGATTTATATCAATCGGCGCGAGCAGTCCACCGCCGCGAGCTGGCGTACGCCCCCCTCTACAAATAACCAGCGAGGGTGCGGATTCCACGAGAGGCAGAGATATCAGATTTCCTCTCACCTCACTCCACCACTCACACCACACCACGCCACACCCATAACCTTCGATGCTACAATGAGGTTACCCTCATTTTCATCTAACACCGCCTCCAAATTTTCCGGAGGCCTCGGTTGAGGCATCCTAAAGTCAGGGAGTCAGAACGCGGAGTCCATGCAGAAGAAAACCGCGGCGGATACAGAGTCGGAGTGCGTAAAATAAAAACGCATTCCTTACAGGATCGCGCTTCAATCTCCTCACCGATGCTCTTGCACCCACCACCTCGCATAACACGGAACTCGAATCTTCGATCGCGTAATAATAATCACCATAATAATCCAATAATAATGATATAATAATAATACATAATTAATTAAAATTAATACCCATCAATAATAATAATAATATATGTGTGCTTTTGTGTGTAGCGCGTGACGCGCTCACGCACGCTGACGAATCTCGTCTACATGAGATTACGTCATCACGCTCGTATCCGAACAACGTCTTAACGCCTAAATACCTCACCAGGCCTCATGGATGCCGCCACAAGGGCGTTAAGCCGCAATATTGGGCAGCGTCGACACCTCGGGGGCTTATTCCCCCCCTCTATATACATTCCTTTAGAGACTTGAAATTTTACCCTGTTTCGAGCTTAAACCCATAACAATAGATTTATATTCCAAGTTTTTTCAGACCTCTCATACCTACTCATCCCTTCATTATAAGTAATAAAGGCTGGTCCCTCTTTCATTCAATGGCAATCGAGATATCTAAAGTCGGCATAGTCGGAGTCGTGAGAGAGTCGACTAGTCGCTGCAAAATTATCGCCGGGGCACCGGAAACCGGAGTCGGAGTCGGAGCTTCCAGCTGCCATGATGTGTTAGAAGGCTAGGGATTGCGAAACAAACGGTGGAGCGCACGAGTCGATGCCAGAACGTTCCTCGAGGAGACTGATTCGGATTGAACTCGTCAAGGCGCAAGGAGCGAACTGACTAGCATTCGATGTGCACAGTAGGTTACGCTCTCGACGTATAGAGAAATTAAATTTAAGATAGCCCTAAGGACACAGCAGAAGTTACAATGTGGTAGAAGATGCTCTCAAAATTTTAGTTTCCCTTCTAGGGACCATAAATATTTCACCGATATAAATCAATAATATATAATAATTATAATTAATTAATGAATAATAATTAATAAATAATAATACCATAATAATTAATAATAAAATAAGTAATATATTAATAAATCCATAATACTATTAAATTACAGACCAAACTTACAGATCAAATGACAGACAAAAACACAGACCTAAAAGGTTTGATGATCTGAACTCGTGTCCAAGCATAAGCATACCTCCGGAACACTTCTCCTAATCTGTAACACCTCCACCAGATGCTAATAATCACGTTTAAACCGCACACAATCACACCTCACATCAAAAAGTCCATATTAAACTCAACAGTCCAGCCCTCCAATCAAATAACGAGCAAACTCTTGCATCCACAATACACACAATTCGCCATACACAAGTGTTCTGTGCCACGACACAACCACTATAATCAAGACCCTCTAACTCACGCCAGAAGCACTCGATATATTCACCTCATCCTCCGAGCACATAGTGCTCACACCCACATCCACAAGCTCTACACGTCTAGCTCTCATACATCGACCCACCATACGACAGAAGACTTTGAACAAGTAAGAAACAACGACACTAACAAATTTGAGAATCCCTCTCGCCCAATATCCTCACAACCCACTATAACCGCACTCTCAGACACAACATTAATCAACTTCACAACTAGCATATACCCACATCCTAACGTGATGAACAGCCTAAAACAATAGCCAACTCGCCCAACTTCCTTCATATCGAAATCAAAGCGAGCAAACGAACCGGCAATCGCCTCCAACCCACTCCATCAAACCAACACCTCAGCCACCCCATAAGTCGACCAAACACTCCTCACGCCTACTAACAATGACTTTGAGCGACCCAAATCGACCACTTGAAACACACAAACATAGCAAGCACAATAGCCATAATTTTTATACTCTCAAACAACCCAAAGCAAACCCAGCACTATCCACTATCTCAACACATCAACAACTAATACACACATACGATACCTAGACATCACTTTATTCTAAAATATCTCCCACCTAATCATCCATTACCACGATTCATTAAATCAAAACACATATACTCATCCAACCAGAACAAAAGTAGACTAAGAAAACACATAGAGCCGTAAGAAGATACCCAAACCCAATAAAGCATTAAAACCATGGGATCCAAAGTAGTGGAATGATGCAAGACAAGTGCGCATAAATCGCGCCATACTCATATTTCGACATTCCAAGCAGACACGGCCAATCCCCCAACTATCACTATAACAAAGATCATGCAGAAATATGAGATAGTCAGGTCCCATAGAAGCAAACTATTTCTGCTGCAAACCCAGCTCGAGAATACAAGTATTTACAAGAGGCAGCCATACCAACGTGGGACAGTGAATCTTCGGAACTTCTGTGACAGTAAAATCTATATTCAAATTTGCTGCGTTTTTGTTTACCACCATACTAAATATTTTTTATTATTTGGAACTTTTTAGGGGTAGATGAGGGGGGCTGTGATAACTAGCGCCACTAACATATATACACACACACGCTATAACCGAGTGTACACACACTTGCCCGCCGACGAGTGACAACACGCAAACACCAATCCGTGATAAAATTATTAAATACAGATCACTTTTAATGATATTTTGTTTTAACACCACATTTAAACGGCGCACTGCCACAAATAACTACACACCCAACAACATCCTACCTCTACTCATCGCATCAACAAATGTATTCAATTTGTTCTCTCAGACACACCTTTATCAACCCTATAACCTCACACCATCCTCGAAGAAATGTACACAAGGAATAAACACATTTACAATCATCTTACTAATACATCTTTTCCTATCAACACCCATACATCAACAAAAACGGCTCGATACAACAATAATATACACCATACATCTTTATAGCTGTATACTACTGGAACGCGATCCCTCTCACCTCCTATAAAAACAGGATCATCTGAACCAGGTGCAATGTAACACTACTCAACACCACATACTAAAACTGGCTAAAAATCACATATGAATGACCCCACCGCATCACAAAGCACCGTAATATACACACGGATCCTCAGATCAGACACGTTCGCAAACCATGACTATACCAATAAGAATATAACAGCAAAACTTCATCGTTTTAGAAACAGTCTGAACCTTAAAATCTTTTTTTTGTTTTTTTTTTTGCAGACAAGTCGGTTAACATTCTTGTTTTTTTTCCTTTTCTTTCCACAGAATTTTTATGTTATTTGCTGTAAAACACTTCCTTTATTTCTAATACTTTTATTATTATATCTTCCTTTTCTTTAAAAATTTTCCAGCAGTCAAGTCAACTTATTTTTAATTAGAAAATTTCTTTGTATTGCTAAGTGTTAAGGTATAATTTTAATAATTCTCGCAGGAATTTCATGTTTGCTCCTCATTATTTAAACTCTGTTGCAGAGAGAATAACTTGATAGTGTTAGCTCATTTTCCCATGCTTCGCAATCTTTTACTAAATTCCTCATTTAAACTTATTGGCTATTTACTAAAAGATAGTTTATTTACTACTTTATATCTAAGCTATAAAACATCTTATTATGCCAAGGCTTCTTTTGTTGCTGTTCCTTGATGCGTATTCCTTCTGTGGTTTCTTTAGGAGAAAATTTGGCGCTTTCATTAAAATAGTTTGCCACCATGCATCTGGAAAAAGTAAGACCTCCATTTAAAGCCTGATGTCGAAAAATAGTGAAAATAAACTCTCAAATCTTAAAACCCCTCCAAATGTCAATTTTAAGGCGTAATATATTCAAGTTCCACCCCTCAATTAAAAGGAAGATTTTGGAAAAACATCCTCTTAAGAACTTTCATTCTTATCTCTGATGGCCAAAGGATTTCGCTAAACAAACGTTTCGCTTGTAAGATTCTTGATTTCATTGGCCTATTCTGCTCTTCGCATTCTGGCAATATATTTGATTGCTGCTGCCGGCACTCTATTTTGACATCTGTTTTCGGCTCGCCAGTTCTAAGGCATAGAACAGAAAACTTCCCTCACTTTCTTTTCTCCAATGTCTTTCTATCTGATTTTCTATAATTCAAGGAAAATCGAAATAATCATTACAACAGACTGTAAATGACATAGATGGTATCCGTCCTTCCTTCAAGAAGTTCTATTTATTTAATTAGTGGTTGAGTTCCCAGTTTGGGCTGGACGTTTTGTTCTCTCTCTTAATATATTAGTATACTTTTCATTAAGACCATTATATCGCTGTTAACTTCATAGCTATCCTCATTACTTCTTTAAATCTTTTTTACTCCCGTGATTCTTATTTTCATTTGCTTCTATTCATTGTGAAAGGCGTCCCATCTCAATCAATCAAAGAGACCCATTATGAAACTGACAGGAGGACGACGTCATTAGAGCCCCAGATGAAACTTATTTGCTCTACTTTTTTCTATCCTAATTGATGTCTTCTAAAACATGATGTTCAGTTAATTCCTCAAAAAACCTCACTTCTTCATATATTTACTCGGACATAATTTTGCTTAACAACTTCAATAAGTCTTCTTGAAAACAAAACAACATTCGGAATATTTTCACGCCACCCCTAGTTGTTCTTGGTGATAAATGTGGCAGCATGTCGTCACACATCTCCCGGGCGCTGGCTCCAGTCACACAGCTTTCTTGAAAATGTTTTCTCTCCTCTTCTTCTTCTCTCTCTCTCTCCTCACTCTCTCTCTCTCTTGTCTTCTCTCTGCTCTTCTCTCGCTCTCTCCTCTCTCTCTCCAATTTCCTTTCTCACAACAGATAGTGTTCATTCGAAAGTGCGTTAATCGCTCCCCTTCTCGCTCCTCCTCTCCTTTTAATGAGAGCTAGTGCGACTCGCCAATACACACAATCTAATTCTTTCTGTCCAAAGCTATGACCCCGATTTAAGCTTTGCCTATGTGCTCATTCTTGAATGTCAACTACAAGAAATCTCTTGATCAAACTTCCGCATCCTTTATTTATTTTTCACCACTTCTTCTTTTTTAAATACTCCACCCATCGTTCGCCCAGTGTGAACGGGGTTCATGTCGACCTTTTATTAACTGGACTTTGATACAACTCTCCAACTCTCAGGGATTTCATATTAAGGGTTGGCCTTCCCCTCACGAAGTTATATAGTTCCAAGTACTATTTATACCTACTATATTAGTAGTATCAACATTATATATATTATATATATATTATATAAAGTATTTCATATTTTAAAGATATAAAATGTATATATATATATACTTATATTTATATAACTCTGTGTAGTATATATATATATTAATAGTAAATATATATTATATCTATATATATATACAGCTATAAGTGATTATATATATATATATATATATATATATATTATATATTATAATATAGAACAATATAATATACCATAATTTATATTATATTAATATTATTATATATATATATTATATATATATACATATACATATATATATAATAGATATATATATTATATAATATATATATTATATATATATATATATATATTATATATATTTATATATATATATATATATTATATGAATATACTCAATATATACACAAATAGATACATATATATATATCCCTATGGATTATATCTATTATTTTAATATACCTTCTATATTATTTATATATTTCTATAAATATAAGCTTATATATACTTATATATATATATATTATATTTTAATTATATTACTCAGGATCAATTATGTTTCTCTATCCTCAACCTCATAAATATTTTCTTATGATTTATATAGGTATATTAAGAATACCAACTATATGTTTGTTGTGATCAAATACCACCGAAACAGTTTTATCGCGATACTTTTCTTCTACGATTAACACGAAACGCTCAACTTTTTTTTTGTTTTATAGTTTTTTTTTTTTTCTTTAATATATATAATTTCATTTTCACATAATAATTTTTCCAGATTACTTTTATCTACCATAGTTATATTTGTCAATGAAATTATAGATTTTATCATCTTCTCTATAGCTACATTTGGAGATAGTTTAGTTAAGGAAGTTGGTTTTTGTCTCTAGATTACCTATCTTCGTAGTTTATAGTTTTGTTACCATTCACTATCTTATAAAATTTCAAAATGAAATTGGCCTTTGGAGAAATTTTTTAAAATTTTTTTTATACTTAAAGCTTAATAAGGAAATATCCATTTTATCCGGAAAATGACGTTTTGCCAATTCATTTCCAAATTTTAAATCGTCATGCTATACTTGATACGTGTAAATAATTTGTATGGCTGATGTAGTTGTCACCATGCATAAGTGAACCGCGGCTATTTGTTGCAATAATGTATGTAGTAAGTTTGGTTTTCCAGTAAAATAACAAATTCTCGCCAGAATTAAAGTCTTGCCGCCAAACAAAACAAGGAAAAATTAAAGGATTTTTTAATATTAATAATTATGTTTTTGAAAGGATTTTCCTTTTATTAGATAATATGCTCATTTACAAAAAACAATAGGCATCTCTCTCTCTCTCTCTCTCTGCTCTCTCTGCTCTCTCTCTTCTCTCTCTCTCTCTCCTCTCTCTCTCTCTCTCTCTCTATCCTCTTCTCTCTTTATATAATATATATATTATATTATATATTATATATATAATATTATATTATTTATAATATCAACTCAATATAAGTATATATATATATATATATACTATATTATATATGATATAATTTATACTATATATTGTAGTAGTTATATAGATATTAGGATAAGAGGATATTCTAATAACACATTTATTACTTTCCAGTAAATATATAGTGATTATTATGAGAATAATAAGAGTACTATACTACTTCTCCTCTCCGTTGAGATGTATTATATAGTGTATAAGTTATCAATATAACTTTTAATATTATTTGTTTCGTGCCATTATTTTAACTATATAATATTTCGCTTGTCAGGCTCAGTATAATAATTCGGTATACTCTAAATACTATACTAAACACCATTGAGCATTTATAAAGATGATACTCTCTATTTAGCTACTATATCAATCATCTTATAACAGTAGTAGACTGACCATCATCCTTACCTACTATAATACGTATGACTCCAGAGTTAAACAAACAGTAGTATTACGTGCACGCATAGTAATACCTAACCTAACATAACAAATCCGAATAATATAAAATACATCGATCTACTCAACAACCACCGCTACACTAATATCAAATCTAAACCTACATAATATAATACAGCCCAACACAATAACAATAGATTTCCAAATCTATTGCCACTCACTAATACTTAAATCAAACAATAAATATATAAACATTGCAGACCTTAAATATAGGATATGATACATATAACTTATATTTATATATGATACTATTATAGAGAGGTTCAAGACATTTTTATCTGACACATACATGTTCTTGTTGTTAAAGGTCAATATGTGAAATTAATTACTTGTTCTGATAGAGAGACGAAACAACGTCCGAAAAGAGATAGGAAACACCGATTTAGAAAAAGGTGTCTACTTCGGCTAGGAGAGAGGGACGATCTGTTAGGAAGTTTTGGTTTTAAAGAATTGAATTTCATCAATTTTGAGACGTCCCTCACCGCGGAGTAAAATTTCTACTCCATGATCTACAGTGTAGATATGAAGAAGACCACTCCTGGAACAATTAAGTAGATCCTAAAAACGAATTATCAACCTACCAGACTATCCCTACACCATTCTATCCCGAGTAATATTTCTGTCCCTGGAGGATTGGTATGATATTGAGGAGGAGGAGATGCATGAACTTTGAATGATGATACTCTGAAGAATCCTATAGTCTTCGCGCTCGAGTATCAGCACTATGCATGGATTTGATAGTGAAGAAATTAATGGTTTTTTAGCCTTTATGTAGACGATTAATTTTGGTTGATGCAAAGTTCATTAATGAAAACATTAGTTGAACAAAGAGATAAAGTATCGTAATTAAATACAACTCATAGGAAACACCCACTATTGACTCATAAAAATAATAAGATAGAGAAAGTGAAGTAGATGTCTGCCCCGGAGTTGTCACACATACATATCCATTCCCGATTATATCTGGATTAATGGCGTTTTGTAAAGGAACAACTAATGATTAGAGTAAGCAAAGGGAGAAGTTGAGTAAAATATCCAGAAAGGAGTGGAGGCTCTGGAGGAGGCGCTAAGAGAGTGACGGCCGCACTACTGCCGGTCTATACCCTCAAGAATGGGGTCGAATATGCCCTCAATTTTTGCGACTATTTGTAAACTCCAAGCGCAGCCTACACATGGCTCAGTGTACTCGGAATGTCTAGTCTCACTTCGACGAAAAGCAGCGGTATAAACTCTCTATCGCGGAAGATAAGACTACCGAGAAAGATTCTGCACGCAAATCTTGTGACAGATTAAAATAATGTAACCTGCCTCCATCCAATCAGCGACGATATAGACCTACACATCATGCAAATCTCTCGCAGAATAGCTTCAAGTCTCTCTATGAACTCAAGCACAATCCCATTCCAATCCTTTTAGAATTTTTTCCATAGTATTATAGCATATGAGCAACGTCTAACTCCCTCCTCACTGCATAATCTTGCTCCCGAAACGCTCGATCAGAGAAAGCTAAATATGTCTATGCTCAGATGAGGCACTAATGAGCGCTCTGTGGTGGTAAAAAACTATCAGTGTACCCTGCATTGGATTGAGAAATCAAGTATTTAAATTAATGATTTTAGTACTAAGGTATAAGTAGGTCAGAATCTTATACCGAATAAGGAGTCGCGATGTGGTGGTTTTTCAGTGATATTATGGATGTTCCTACATAGTACGATATAGTAGTACACATCTGGGTTGAAACTATAGAGAGAAATACAAGTATCTAAGATCTCTCTTGAATTACTCCTCTAATTCACTACCTGCTGCGAGTCAAATAGCATTTCATCTGTGTGAAGATTTTATTTCCACTTTCTCGCATCGCCAGTTATAGCTTTTGGCGCTCGAGGATGATCCAGTTTTGCTGAGCTACCTGGCATAGTGAGTGTCTATCTTCAACACGATATGAATAATCCGCCCAGGTATAGACTCAGACGGGTTCCGAGTGATCTCTGCGTTCTCGGTTTGTGCGAGGCGGCTTTTTGAACATATTTGAAAACCTTTTACCGAAGCGCGCTTTAATCTATATATGGCACTCACGCTTCATCATAAGACACTCACAACCTCGAGATTCCCGACAGCGCCTCCCTCACTATCAGAATAGTATTATTAGCTCATAATCAAATCTTTTTAAGCTTACACTCTATGTCGCGACAACCGCTAACAATTTCTCCTTTTCAATAACAACATATCTGACTCGAGAATATCACCTGCTACTAGTGATGGATTGAAGGTTTGTTGTTGAACTGCACCCTCTCTAGACGCGACAACACACAACTTTCATATCCTCAAAAGCTTTTCTGTCAATAGTGATGGTGTTACCCTTAGAGTACCCTGTACTATCTATCCACTAGCGAGAGGGCAGAAATTAGTGTACACTCCCTCAAACTTACCATTCCCAACCAAACTACAACACCTAGACACTCATATTCAATCATACTTTTCATCTAATTGAATCTACCGTCACATCTAGCCAATCTAACTCTACTCCTTCCACAGCTGAGACTCTTCACTATTTGGCCGAGAATGACTTTCTGTCACGTTCATCGTCAATTCAAATCGCCATCATGTCTCTAAATGTCTTGCTCCACGTTCTAACTGTTCTAGAAATTGCCGTCTCTTAATTCCACACTTCACACACATAGTCGAACTTCAACACCTGAATCTGAGCTCACGCCCCGAACAATCAGCAGCTATAATGTATAGTCAAGAATATGGTACGCGAGCGACAGCGCCGGACTCGCGGATCAACCTATAGTCGGAATCAGACTGCCGAGTTCGTAGCGCCCACACTATAAGTGAAATGTCAGATCCTAAACAATATAGCGCCAGAAATCTACTGATCTGTATCAGCTCAGTAACTCCTCTCACTCTCTGCTCATACGCCTCCGTCTTCATCTCTCCATTCACTCTACAGTCGCCTTCTACTATCTCTCTCTACTCTCTACTTATCTCTACTTATGGAAACAACTCTATATCCCTCACATATTTCGATACTACAGTGCTCACCATACTGTCATCTCTCGCCTCACTTACAACTCAATATATACTCTGCTCCTCAACTCTTCTCTCCTACTCTCATCTGTCCCTACTCTCCTTCCATATCACAATCGAGTATCTCATATACCATGGCCATCTACTACATATCCTTCCTCTGTAAGACAGACCTACATCTACTCAACAATTTTATCACCTATTACTTTTCGAACAGTTACAAATCCTCATCTTTGTCTCCCGTAAAAGTTAACAGACAAAACACTCACTTAAACTCATAAACCTACCAAACAAAAATATTAATCTTTTAGTGAGAACCGCACATTCACTTATTTAACGAGACGAAGTAAAGTTGTCTTAACAACCCAAAACTAGTTGATGCAAAGGCCATTGGCAACAAAAGGAAAACTCCGATCGCAAAATTGTGTGCGACTCTTCTTGAGCGTGCGTCGCAGAACTAGTGTTTTGCTCTTCTCTCTGTATACTAAATGCACGGATATTACCTTAACACAGGCCAGAACAACTCACATTACACAATTAACCAATTTGTACTGACCATTTATTATATCCACAGACTGACTTCTACGATGATCTGGCCGGGGAAGTGGCTAAATCTCATAGGTAATACATCATCGGTTTTTGAATATTGAGTTAGGAGATAACTCGCATGATAGAAGGCCAAAAGGTTTATAAAACTGTTCCACAAGCAGCTGACGTTTCACATCTGTCTCCCCATATTCAACTCGGGATCAATCTCTATCTTTTGTCGCGCGACAAATAGTGCATTAATGTCTGTACACACCTCTCTATCTCCGGTTGCAGAGCTAATCTGCTCACCGTGGCACTTCAGCGCACACAACCCAAGCGGAACATAACACCGACTAAATACTAGCAGATGCGGTATGAGCGAGCACTCCCACTCAATTTGATCTGCTCAACTAAACAACAAGGAGAGTACACTCAATGAAAACCATTAAACCACTCTAGAATATTAGTACTATCAATCCCTATCATATCATTTAATATTCATATTACATAAGAAAAGTTTAATCAAGACAATCTAAGTAAGATTTGACCTTATTATTATTTTTTCCATAAGAGAAGAGAGAGATATATAAAGAACTCTAAAAGCACCCAGACGTTTTGGTCTCTAAGTAGCATCGATCCTCTTTCCAGTATTCTCACAACCTAGCTGTAATCATAACTGACATATTTTTCACACCACCAGTATCCCTGTACAGCCTACAGTCTCGAGCTTCAACGCTGGAATGACGTGTGATGCGCAGTCTTAGAACAGGTATAATCTATTTGCCTAAGACCCCGTGCCAGTGGTTGCAACCCACACTCTAACCTACAACGGTCAGCTTACATCCTATAGGTATAAGTATGAAAGCAATGGCCTAATTACTAACTGAATACTTGTCTGCCCCGTTACTCTGATGTGAATAGAACTGACCGCCTATAACATCACCGATATTCCCATTGATATCTTCCTCTAGGCATAAAACGTATATATCCATCTATTTTACAATGTAAGACCTAAAAGCTCATTGACATGTATCCGACATTCCTGACCTCTCCATACATGGTATACCCAATGTCGAGCTCCTGAACACCAATCCTAGTACACAAGTATGTTCAGGCCACGACAGTCGACATAACCTGACAAGCCGAACAAAACACAGAGCCCGCCCGATGAACCCGCATATCACAGACTTGCGAACCTGGTAAACATCCAGGTATGAATATATCAAGATACTCTCTATGTTCTATCAATCTTTCACCCACTATCAGTAGCATATAACCTACTCTATACACTATTAACACCACTTACCTAATATGGAGAGAGTACTAAACCCTATTCCTTCATTTTCCTGATAAGTAATCAGAAGATAGAGTCAAAATATTCACAATATGCAGATAATCGGTGTACTGTCACTGTTCCATTGACTAAATAAAGTCTTGAGCTATAACTAAAATCCACATAAGTAAAATCTCTTAAATAACTCAATTGGAACGTCGATAGATCTAGTATCTATAGGATAAAAGACACGAGAGAGTTGTTCGATATTAGTCTAAACAATGTTTTGCATTATCTCCTGTGCTTTCTATGTTACTTACCTGAAGCTTTTGCCCCAAATAATCTCCACGATATGTAAGATACTCCCATAATACTAGTCACATAATGTGTCTAATAAGTAGGAGTATCTATGTGATAATCTGAATATTATACTTGTGCTCATTATACCTATCACTCAATAACTATATTTATCACCACAATGATAATACATATACACAACAAAACCTACCATCGCATATCTAATATCCTCATTTGAAACTGACTCAATAAACTGAGTATATCCTTCAATATATTATATATAAAGTAGACTTTCTCGAAATAGATTAATTGTGCATCTAACCTATATAATCAATATATAAAGCACTATTATAACTATCTATTAGATGGAGAAACTAAAAAATCAATAAATAGATGGGTCAAGCTAACCTTGAATATATTATTGAAATAATTTAATAATTTCCCCTGGCCTCTTTTATATTTTCCACTGTCTCGACATCGCCTCATTTTCAATCAACACTTATGTTTATTATATATACTATAATTAATTATCTACTATCTTCAATTTTGATACAATTAAAATACATAATAGTTATAATATCCTAACTATTGCAGAAATGTATAATGAGCATATATAGATTATTAACTAATAACAATCAATCCTCAATACACAACACCAATATCACCTCGCAATTACGTAATTGTGAATAAATTTCGAGCCGCTAAGTGATGAAATGGGAATGCTTCAATCATCCAAATGAACCCAAGAATATCAAAGTAATGTAACCTCACGTACAAACATTTAATGAGATAATTACTATAAATCACAATCTAGTATCCACCCTAAATACATATATGCTAATGGCATCAATGTCTATACTCTAGTATCCTATATGAATATTGTAACAGCAAATCTTTATATTTACCCTCTCCTACTAATATATTATTTGTGTTACACAACCTCATAGATACCCTTAATTCACCCGTACGATACCACTAAGCTAATCACTTATTATTTCACTATAGAAAAATAGCACACCCATACATAGCGACTTTCTAGGAGGGTAATCTGTTTAGCTCCACGCTAATGGATACTCGATAGCTACCAACCAACTATATAGGATACGATCACAGGCAACAACCACTCTAGCCGATGCACGCACAATAGATGGTCACAGCCAATCATACATCGAGCAAATCGAAATTGATCCATCTCATCCCTCCCCTCTGAACACTCTCAACTAAAGCGACGATTCTCAGGCTATAACACAGCCATCACAGCTTCCTTTGAGGCCACAAATACTGTGAGAAAGAAGCCTCTAACAAACCTCTTCGTGGCTTAGCATTCAGGCATAACATATTAATTGACGATAGCGATAAAGTATATGAGAAGAGCAACAGGCATCCAGCAGCTTATATCACGCCATGGTCAATCTTCATGCATTTTTTGAGGGGTGTACCTGTCGAATTGAACGTCACTAAATCAATTCTTGACCCATTAATTACGATGTTTGGCTACTGTCATGTATATAATATATACTTCTCATATTTAACAGTTGTGTATTACTGTGGTTACTGCTTGGTAGACAATATTAATCATCTGTTTAATTTACAAATTTGATACATGCAAGGATGATCAAATATATATTACTTTTCTCTCATAAAATAAGATAACCCTATCTAATACAGTGGTTATATATTATCAAGAGGAATAAAACAAAAAATATATATAATATGACTATAGCTTACAAGCTTTATTACACACAAGCTGGTGAAGATATCATATATTAAATGAGGTTGATAGATTATATTCGCATGTTCGCGCTTAAGGTTAATGAAATTAGTGTATCTATTCAAATGATATATTTTAATATAAGGGGTGGAGGAGGTGACTATTATATATATATTATATATAATGAGGCATATGGATACATTACACAGGATTGACTACTTTAGCATATAGCGTTTCTTCTTCTATTCCTACCAGTGACATCGATAAAAGGAGATGTATTAAGTATATTCAGACATTATACTCAAGAATATATAATGAGTTATGATGGTGAAAAAAATGTGGAAAAAGGTGTGAGTGAAATTATGAGATAATAGTAAATATATTTTTTCCTCAAACCTTGAGAATTCTCAAAATTTACTACCAATCCATATTATTATATACCATGGAACGACGAATCACGCTAATACTATGCCGAAAAGAAGTTAGAACTCTGACATCTCGGAAGAAATAACTATCCTACAGAACACTTCATTAGTAATCGCAGAAATTCATTACTGTACTCTATCATCCAAATAATGGACAGGAAACCTTACATAATAAATCTCGAGGGTACTTCAGGTTGCTATAAAAAGTTTACTATAACGACCATAAGTTATACTGTAAATAATTGTATGAGAATAATTTTTATCTCTAGAAAATAGTAGCTATATGACTCCCAGAGACGATAGTCACTTACCTCATGTTAATTCTCGAACGGTTCAGACAATTATATACATGCAAATAATATAAAAATACAAATAGCCTACATGGAACACTGATACCTAAACCAATCTCATGGGAGCTGTTATATATGATATATTATATTATAGCACGTACATTTCTCATGAAGGTTGCAGTAGGCTTGAATATGAGTATCAGATCACGCTAATTATTTACCAAAATCAGAAAGAATTTATATTCTCGAATTTCTCAAGAGGCGCCTCCACAATGAAAATAACTATATCAAGAGGTTGAGATAATCAAGGACATACATGTGTGTAGACAATAGAGATGCATATTCGATAGTAGCAGCAGCGGTCATCGCCTCAGACCATGTGTGTAAGAAATCTTCTAAAACGTGACGCCTCGACCGCAATATCGAATCTTCGAGTGAGTGTGAGACCGGATTTATCTGCTGATGACTCTGTAGACTCACGGCGATAAGTATCAGCACATAAACCTCGCGACCTTAACCCTGATGTAGTCTTCGACCTTCCTCAGACTTCACATGCTCTAAAGAGTGGATAGTACTTTACGGTCCTACACGATAACGTCCCGTTTTGTGATGGAGCTCAAAATGTTCAAATAATATATATTATCTCAGTCAGTGTCTTAGACTAAGCTTTGCAACCAACTCGATCTCTATAGGTCGTAATATCCTATATAGATAAGCCTCCGGTTATTTATGGGTGGTGATAGCAAGTTTGGGAGATACCTTGGGGTCATCCGGTTAAGCCGTTCTCCTTTGTATATGCTTATCCGTAACTAGGGCTTCCACAAAATTAATATTTATTATTGATTTTTACAATAAGAATGAGTGAGATTCAATCTACAACTGTATTTGACGGCCTCCAATACTATCGCGACTCTGTGTAAATGCTCTCTACTTTCTCATGTTAGGATTTTGAGATATCACCTCAAACGTAATATACAACACACATGAGTTCATGCGGAATAATTACACTAATGCTACTATGTTTAATATCACTTATACAAAATAAATCAAATTAATAAAAAAAAAATTAACGACTTAATCATTAAAGAGGTGTATCTTCCTCAATTATATATTCTCTGACAAGCTCTTTCTCCTATTGTATACTTGTAAAAGTATTTCTTTAGAATTCAAATAACTACTGAAATAATGAGAATTAGCTTTTAATACCTGGAAGATCTCACGCTTGTAATGTTATTTTAATGATTAAATCTGTCGAATTTGCAAAAGAATATTCTCTCTCCACCTGATTTAATTCTGACAATGTAAGTTGAGATGTATATATAAATATCGAGGTAATATTGTGTTGGCAAGACCTTAAGAGTGGTCATTGCTGAGTCTGGAAAAATTGAATGCAGTACCGACAAAACCTCGTTACTCGTAGACTTTGTTTGAGCTAATCTGAAATTTTACTCAGCTATGTGTGTATCGCACCGCACGCGCACCGCTCTCACTTTCTCTATCACTCTTAAGCTATGAAAGTTTATCGCACGACATATGTTAACGGCTCCACAGAAGAATGATTGTTTATCCATCTTGGATGTAGTGTGTGTATTCTCTAAAGTAGAATATAACTCCTCAACTTCATATTGTCTCATAAAATTTCTCAATTCTTATTTTCATTTTGATTATCTTAATCTTATTATATGTAACAATTTTCCTGAATAGTACATTTTCCCATTATTATTAGATTATCATTCGATACATAAATAATGTACTTATTATATTTTGGAAGTATTTACAGTGCACCTCTACTCTCTTCCACTCTCCTTCATTCAAAGTTGTTTAATAAATATCAACTCTGAAAACCACTCTCGAAGCTTGGAGGATCTGGACCCTAGAAATACAGAAGTATATGCTCAGTTATTGCTCTAGATTTTTAGCTCAATAGTCCACGCTCAAGTCACGAACCAGAGAGGATTTCATTAACATGCTGTAATTAACTGTCACGAAATGAATCAAATGCCGTCGCATAAGTTGTTTATTGTTTTTGGTTTAATAACTATGATATTGTGTTAAACAAATGAGCTCGAAATATATGAAGCACTCCTATCGAAGTGGAAAATATAAATCTCAGGTTCTTATTAACAATCTCTGTATGAATATTAGTTGTAATAACCACGATTATAGGCGATTTTCTCAGGGATTACTTTGGTACATCAAAAAGAGCTAGATTTAGATAGATAAAAAATAAGAGAATTAAAAAATGGGAAAAAATGGGTGCCAGGTGTTTTTTTTTTAAAGGAAAATTTTTATATTTTTTATTATTTATTATTTTTTTATTTTCTTTTGGGTTTTATTAAAATACTACTTTGCTTTCCAAAACACCTTCCAGTTTATCGGCTATATACCCTAGTATAGTATATACATACAGCATGGTAACTAATGGTTATGTTATAGTTTACCGTGTATAAATGAACAATGTAATAATAACAATATAAATCAAATTATTATATACTCACTTGCCTATTTCTCTATAAGTAATTAATGAATTCTATATATATAATAGTCAATGGAATAATTTCATTTATTCTCTACGATAGATTTTTTGTACTAATCAGGGTATTATCAAGTTTCCTGTGACAGACAGTGATTTGTGAAAATAATTGGTTTATCATTCAACTCACACTCACCTCATATATTTGCTGACTATATTTAAATTATATTAATATTTTTGTAGAAGAAAAGATCATTTAGGGGTGAATAGAATTGGTCCGGCCACTTTATTCACTCACAAATATGGGAAATAATAAAGTTTAGTGACTATGGTTATTTTAACCTTATGAGTTCACTATAATAAGTTAAATGGTCTATTTGTAGATGACATCTGTTCTCTGTGAACTTCGAATGAGACCCCTGATAAACTCTGGTCATAGTTAATTATCTGCTTTGTAAGCAGAAACGGTTATAAACTAAGTTAGAGTCATAATTTAACTTATGTTGGATGATGAATGTATTTTTTTATCGGTCATTAGTATAATTCTCTAACTCACATCAATAAGGTGATTCTATATTCCAATTACAAGAAAATAAATACGTTACTAATAGGGCTTTGGCTTTATCCTTGTTCTTAATTAACTATGGGTCAATACACCTGTCACATACATTTAGACTTGTTTATATTATATTTATATATATAAATATCGCAGGCAACATCCCAATTGTTATCATATAACAAGCCTTATAATCTTTGATTAGATGAGAAGGCCAAAACATCACAGCTGGTAACTTACGCTGAATTGTCAAAGGTCAATATCATAAACGTTAAAATTAAAAGGGGCCTTCTGTATTAAATCCCAGTCTATTGTAGATTTCACTGAATTATCACCCTATCATGCATTTCACACAATGAGGCGAGCTTCATTGTTTGATGGTCTCTGCATATCGTTAGAGATGTATATAGTGCTTGTACTGATTACAGGGTGTACGAAATTGGGATGGTAAGACTAAGCCAATCGCCAGTTTTATTTTTGATTTGTCCTTCAGATGTGCAACAAGCAGGTGATTATATGGGGTCATTGATAAGGAACTTACTGCACTGCGATGGGCAGTAAAATTGCTGACCTTTCTCCGTAGGGTTAGGTTTATAATATTAACTGATCATATGCCCCTGATCTACCTACAAAATATGAGCCTCGTTGATGGAAGGCTAGATCGTACCATGGAAGAACTATACAAATATGACACTTCGAAATACGACACATTTCAGGTAAGAAGAATGTTGTTCCTGACGTTCTTTTTCTTTCTCAGGTTAAGATTCAGATTCTGATAATTCCTCAATGGAATATATACCTGATGGTTATTTTCCTATAGAAGTAGAGAGAGGGGTTGATTCTCCATATATTTATACGGTACAGCGGACTGTCACCTCCAAGTTACGCACAGCTGCTATTGAAGAATTATGAAAACAAGCCCAAAAGTATAAGCTGCAAAGGAAGCAGATTCAAAAGAGATTGAGGTTGTTGCAGTTTCCTGGACAATTGCCAATCTTGGATGTTATTCTGGCCTTTACTGAACTTTACAAAGTTTCAGTCTGGGTCTATTATGTTAATAATATGCCTATTGTTCATAGGAGCCAATTTATAAATCAAAATTGTTGCTTGAAATGCTTTGGGGGAATACATTATAATTACCTAATGTCCTCATCGGTATCGGTATCAGTTTAGAACCACTATATATATATTATATATTGTTTAAAAATACATTAACTCTTATAATTTTTTTTTTTTTGTCTTTTAATCTGATAGTGTTGTCATGACTTTCTCATGATGGCGGTATCATGGCTGTGGTCGATATACTATTTTCCAGATTGTTTCATTCTTGTAGAGGTCGTCATAGAAGTAAATGGTAAATAACACATATGGATCAACGTAAGGAAGGCTATTTCAGTTCTCCGTCATCATCAACTAGAAAGCGTATGAGTAATTTATATGCATATATTAATATATGTACATAAATCAGGATTCATTATGTACATTTAACTCTCTGATCTAAATTACATTATGAGTACCTTATGATGGCATCATGATGCTATTGCCATGGTGATACTATCATGGGGAAAACCAATGTACCTAAGTCAGTTGTGTAACTCGCATAACCTTCATGATGTCATCATGGTACCGTTTTGATTCATGGTGATGCCATCATGATCATAGAATAATATCAATATTTTACAAGGTTGCTGTTTGGATGGATTATGTAAATGGGCTACGCAAAACTGTGGAATTCTTTGAGGAATAGACGAGATGAGTCGGTTCTCTTCCTTCTTACTGTATCACCTACACCCTTTTTACATTAGATTCATAACCTACCTTATGCAATATGCAAGTAACTCATCAGCATCACTGAACACCCGCCTATAAGATATCTTTCTTAGGTTGTGTCGGTAGTTAGCAAGGTTTTAGAGGTTATTTTTGAAAATACCAAATCTTCTCTCCACAAAAGACAAATTTCTCAATTGTTGTCTTTTTCTCAATTTCTCTTTTAATTAGTATATTGAAATATGCATGGATGTATGCCTGCACATGTATGTTTATTCACACATGGATGGGTATGTATATTTTTATTTTCAATGCAGCCGAAAGTTTAAACTTACTAATATTGGCAAGCCCTTACAACACAGAATATGTACTAATTCATAGTTAGATTGTTGTATATATTATATAAAAAAAAATTTTTTTTAAATTGTTAGATTTTCTAGTAATTAAAATTTAGTAAATTTAATAGTCAATGTTTATGTTGAATTAAAAATTTTATAATTGAAATTATTATTGATGATTATTATTTTAGTTTTATTTATTATTTATTCATTATTTTTATAACTTATCACCGATTTAAAAATGCAACTTTTTTTTTTAATCAAACCTTATAGGTTTGATTAAAAAAAAAGTTTATATTTAAAAAATATTTCAATTTATTGCAAACATTGAAGATATTAGACTGAGCAAGATGTAAATATTTTTTAACATAAAACATAGATGAACAGTAATTCAAGGTAGTGTTATTTCTCTTTTTAGGAAACAGGAAAAAAATTGACTTGGACTTAACTTGACGTGACGCGACCTTTGACTTCCCAGTTTTTGTATCACTCACTAAGATACCTCTCTATCTCTTGTTTTTCACAATGACCATTTTACTCGCTACCTGGTCAAGTGAAGTTCCCATCTTTAGGCATGAGAAGAAGTTTCTTTTCAGAAAATATGGTCTTACCGCCAGAACCGATTTCTGTTCTTGACGTCAGCTTCCCGCCTGTTCTCCACGATTGGAGGTTCTTATATCGGCCAACGTTGATTTTCTCCTCATATGGTCGTTGACAACAATGGCTTGGAAGCCAAAAGAACTCATGAATGCAGACGACAAACGGTCAACCGTTTTCGAACCCAAAAACAATTTTTCCATTGATGGTGTAGCATCTATTATGACTTTCATAACCGAAGTGGCCAAGAAATCAAACCCAAAAATATGTGTTTATTTGGTCATTCCTCCTGAGTAGGATATGTTCTCCTTTAACCGAAAAAGACTTATCCGAGATTGGGGCTCTAAATTCTCCGAGTATTTTAAAGACGATCCCACAATGTCTCCCTCTAAGATGCAAGATCACTCCATCTTAAGTCATGATAAGTTCGGTAGTCTATCTTTCTCTAAACACGTGTGGCCAAACAAACGCTGTCTTAAAGGAAACTATGTCCTTAAGTTCTACTATGGAATTAACCAACATAGTAGAGATTAAGAAACACCTCCACATCGTCAATACCTGAAAAAGAAACAGATGACTTTAAAATTTCCCTTGCTACCGGACGGGTTTACACCCTAACCGTCTGTTCTTAGAGCAATTCATGGAAAAATATAATTCTGTCTTTACTATTCACCGAGCTCAACATGTACGTTCACATCTGATGTTTTCTAAACCTTCTCAAAGTGCTAAATCTGGACGAGTTCGTCAGACGTCTATCAGAAGAGAAGAACGCGAGGTTACGATACAATCAGCGATACAGTTTTCTCAGCCCTCGATGTCATACTCACGCTCTAAAATGGAAGATCAGTTGGTCTATCCAGAACCTCTATCTCAGTCCGGATATACGCTAAAGTCATCGGAATCTTTCTCAAAGTGCTAAATCTGAACGAGTTAGTCAGACAGCTCAGACGACTATCAGAAGCGAAGAACGCGATGTTACAATACAATCAGCGATACAGCTTTCTCGGCCCTCGACGTCGTACTCAAGCTCTAGAATGGAAGATCGATTGGTCTATCCAGAACCTCTATTTCAGTCCGGATATATGCTTAAGTCATCAGAATCCTCATACCAGTTGCAAGACAATACTGCGCATGGTGGTCAGGATCAACAGTATGTCCAGTTTCTACCTGCACTATTTTTGAAATCCGTAATTTTAGAGCAACTGTAAAGATTAATTTCTTCTGATGAAAATCCTTTCCAAGTATCCATAAGATGACAAAATTAGCTTCACATTTGCTGAAATGGTATCATTAGCATTCATTAACAATGCTATGATATAGGCCCTATACTGTATATACTAATACACTTCCCTGATCACTATTTTTATATATACATAATTATCATAGATCTGAAAATTATTTAGAAGATTAATAAATCACATTATGGGGACAAAAACAGGTTAACTGGAAATTTCATTTTCCATAAGCAATCTAAGTAGATCACCATCATTTTTACTTGTTGGCAATTCTATAAGTTTATATTAAATCTTCCTCCACCATTCAGCATATCTCACGAAAAATTCATATCCATTCTTTGTCAAGAATTCAAGTTCCTTATATATAATGGGATTATTATTCTCTCATTGGTTTGGTTTCTGGTATTCTCTTCTTCGTATTATCATATCCCTTTACCAAGCCAATCTGCCCTCTCCACCATTTTGCTTTCCCTCAAAATGGTGCAGAAAATTAAGATGGGGGTTTAGATTTGGTGCGGGGGGATATAATGGTGCTCTCCATCCTAGGTCTTGGATGGCTCCATTATTATTTATTTTTTATTTTTATAGTTCTAATACACTGTTACCTTTCCATTTGTATAAGATGGGGTGTCCAGGCTTGTAAATTTTATGTTATCATACTTCTGAGCTTCAATTATTAAAATAAATTATATCGGAATATATTACTACAGTTCTCTTTTTCTTAGGTCTTGTATCTTTGTATATTATTTAACTAATTTCTTTTATAACTGTTGTTAAGTCGCCACATTGATATAAGTGAGCGATCAAACGCCTAATACAATTAGTATACGTAAGCCATTATCTACAGTAATTCTCTGAATTTTTTATAATGAGATAATGATTATATGTATTACTCACATATAAATCATTGATGATATTATTACCGACCCGATAACAACAACGCTCAAAATTTCCTAACAAAACTCATTTCGGAAGGACGATAATTCCAAACATCAAGATTTCCCCCCATACCCTCTTATGCGAATATATACTTCGTGAGGGTAAGTAAATTCTCATCATAGTACTTACCAATCTAAACAAAATTAAAAGAAAGATATACTTAATATGTATTTCTTATTCAGGTTCTATTCCAGGGGCCAAGAATTGGTCGAAAATTGATTCAGTTAATGGATTCTTGAAACAAGCTTCTACTCTGAAATCTGCTGATAACACACCATCTCTGAAAAAGAAGGCTCGCAGCAGCAGCATAGAACAAACAAGTTAAGTACACTCCGGTTTCATGTGTATCTGACACGTCCAACAATAATTCTCCATGTTCAGTCTTCTAAGCTTTCCTATTCTCCAAGTCACTTATTTTTCGCAAGCAACCAAATCCAGACTCTGTCAACATGAGAGTTAGTCATTATATGCATTTGTCCTTTTGATTAATTTATATCATAACTACTCTATCTCTGATCTCTGAAAATCCCTTTGATCCAATCCACGAGGATCAGCCATCTGTGAATTGGTGGTTCTATTTTCATTGTCTTTGTAAACAATTAAATTATTTTATTCTATAATCTTCTTAATAAATCGTATTCTTTTAAGTGTTTGTTTATTTCCCATCTTATTGAAATTATACATGGAACCATCTGTAATTACTAAAACGCTTTACAAAATTACTCTAATATAGATAATATCTGAACAAGCACCTGGTTTAAGAAGACATATATTCCTAGGTAGCTGAAGCCTAACGCTTAATTTACCCGGATCTTCAGAAGTCTACGTGAATAAAAAACGACCGCAGTTTTCTGACTGACGTGGAAGTGGGATTCTCTTGAAATAAATAAGGTAAAACATACAAAGATAACAGTAGAAGAGAATATAGTTGCTGCACAAGATGAGTATTACCCACTAGTTTTTACACCATCTAATTATCACCCACCATTTCAAAACTCTTTATTTTATATATATATATATATATTATAATATATGAAAATGTAATAAATTAATATATTATAATATTAATAATATTATAATATATTTTATAAATATAAATATTATATAATATAAATAATAATAGAAAAAACTAAAATCTAATACATAAAATAATAATATATATATTTATAAATGATAATATATATATATATATATATAAATGAAGATGAGAATATAAAGAGTAAATGAAGCTCAATATGAAATGATTTGTCTTCTATGGTTACGTACGCGACAGGGCTAGAAGCCGGTTCTTTCTTCTGCTTGTACTACTCGTGAGATCACAAGCGTTGAAATCTTAGGTGAAGCAGGAACCTCTGGAGACGCTCTGAGGGCGATTAAAAGAGACACGAGTTTTGAGGGCTAATGGAAAAAGATCTAGTCTACTGAAAGGGCGAAAAATCTACCTAAGAGTGTTAACTGGCGCGAAACCATGGAGCCGAGGAAAATGGTTTTCTGAAGTGTTTCAGGCTAGGCATTGATGACAGTCGTTTTCAGGCGCGACTGGTGAATGCTCGTCTAGGATGAGTCTTAAAATTCTAATTTGTCAAATGGTTGAAAGAACGGGAAACACTTATAGAGCCAAATGAGGGCAGAAAGCTGACGGTGTAACCTAATTTCCTTTTGAATAGTACAGCTGTGATTTTCTCAGTTGAGAAGTGGAAGCCACTCCATCCTGAGACACTCGTTATGACTAGCTGGAGCTGCCGTTCCAAATGTGTTAGTCTCACTCCAGCAGTGTAAATGGTCAGATCGTCGACATATAGGGAGGAGCTGACAGACTTTGGAATATGAGTGACCACGCCATTAAACCCGAGGGAAAACAATATAGCACTGAAGAAACTGACCTGTGGAATACCCTCATTCAGAGCAAAGAATCATGGCAGAACGGAGGAGCATCGAACTTGAAGGTGTCGAAGGAAGAGAGGCAGCTGTCCCCGAAGGCCAAGTGTGTGAAGTTTTAAAAGGATCTCAATTCTGCATGCGGTGTCAAAAACCTTCAAGGTAAAAAATAAAATACCCCCGGTATCATTTTGTAATTGTCGAAAGCCTCCCGGAGGTCGTGATCAAGTTTCAGCAGAGGGTCCAAAGTCGGGCGATGATACAAAAGGCAAATTGGTAGTTTGAAAATGCGGCTCTCCAGAACCGGGAAAAGGCGGCCAGTCACCATCTTTTCCACTAATTTGCAGATATAACATGTCAGCGAAATTGGTCTTTGGTTGTCAGCCAATATTAAATCTTTTCCAGGCTTAGGGATTGAGATAACAATCTGTTGACCATACAGTGGAAAAGCGGAGTCTATTCAAATTCTATTATAAAGGTCTAACAAAAAAAGCCAATGCATAAGGGTGGATGCAATAGAGAATGATGTAGGATATAACATCTGGTAAAGGGGCGCATCTTTGCAGCCTTTTAGTGCAGTCTGATGTTCGACCAAAATACGGTTATAGAGATGATCTTCCCCTGGCAATATTGAAAAGTCAGATAATCTCGTTTCATTTCTTATGATTTGGAAAGCTGCATCATAGCAGGAGAAGACGGAATGACTGGCAAAAGCAGTAGTCTAATGTGTCCGCGACTGCCGCTTGAGCAGAGATTAAGTAAGTAGTATTCGGCCAATAATGAAACACCAACCTTCCACACTGATAAAAAAAAGTTGCGGAATTAACTGTTGAGACATAAGATCGGAAGTACTCCTTACTCGTTTGACGGTTGATCCGGCGAGACCTTGCAGCACCGGCTTTGTAGATTATCATCAAATTGGCGGTGTTGCGATTCCGTTTGTACTGTTTATATAGTTTTTTTCTACTCCCGGCTGAAACACAATGAGGACCACCAAGGGGTTGTCGATCGCCTGCCCGCAGAAGACTGGTATGCATGACTCGGCCGCAGAGAGGATGAAATGTTTGAATTGATCAATTCTCTGGAGGGCGAGAGTGGAATGGCTATTCTGCTATGTCATAGCGCCAACGGGAATGGGGTTCTGAAGATAGATTCTGTGAGTGAATACAGAGCTATGTAATTATGGTCGCTCCCATGCAGTTGATCAAAACATGAACAGGGTAATGCAAGTGGAGATGTGCAAGTTCAAACGTCCATAGGTTGTGAGTCCATTATTAAGACATCCCAAGGAAAATGTGGTCAGTAAGTCAACAGGGTTCAGAGCCTTGTGCTAGGTGTGACTACCGCCTCACAGGGTGTGATTACTGCCTCACAGGGAGTGACGCAGGTTAAGGTCCCTCCCTCATTATAACAGTTTGGGGAGGAAACTGTCGGAAGAGATTTTCTAAGTTCGATTTTGTAAACTTACTGCTGAGTGCTAAATAAATTGAGCATACTATGTAGCCGGTGGAGAGATGAATTATCGCCGCCACCGCTTGTAGCCTGGTTTGGAGAGTTCTTGAGAATATAGGACGGAAATGCCACTGGGGATTTACATTACGATGGTAAGGGGAAGTCACGTTCTTACAATATAAGTTCCTGGAGGCAGATACACTTTTGTGTTAGTAAATCAATGAGCCGAAAGCTTTTCAAAGTTTGAGTAATATCCACAGCAATTTCACTGGAAGAATTTGGCCATGTTTTAATAGAAGGTTAAAGCGATAAGTGGCTGGAAACAATCGTCTCAATATGGTTGGCTGTGTTGTTGGAAGAGAGATAGTAGGACCAAAACCTAAACTCGGGACCCGAGGAGAAGCAGTGTAGCCCAGTTCAGGGGGAGGGGACCTTTTGTCAGAGAGTTGGAAAACCTTACCATGAATGCAGGCAAAGTTCAAGTTATTTTCAGCTTCGTCCTGTCCTGAGCATGGGAAGGACCGTCTGAAGAATAGACAACCAGAAGGTGGATAAATAAATAGGGGTTGGCGGCAACTCAACATATATGGAATTATCAGTTCCAGAAAGGGACCGAGTGTCAGGGACTTTTCTCATGAGGACAGCATGTACTGTCGCCTCTGGGGAAGAAGTGAGTTTCTCTGAAGAACGGGATGCGGAGGTTTCAGGGATCAATGGATTCCCTGGTGATTCAAC
>JABUQX010026593.1:0-12500 GCA_015478945.1 Trachelipus rathkii | reverse complement strand
AGATTGGTTGAAGCCATTTAATGATGTGTTGTTGTGAGGGAGGTGTGCTGTGGTTGTTAGAATGGTGCTTTTGAATCCGTGTGGAAGTCTGGAAAGGGAATGGATTGGGGAAAATTTTATTTAAATTTATAATTTCTCTAAGCAATTTACTGAAATGGAAAGCAAAGACAGAGAATGGCGATAGGAGTAGGCGGATTGGGTCTTTTTTGTTTGAGTTTAGGATTATGTTTGCTTTGGTTTCCAGATTGGGGGAATGTACTTAAGTTGCCCCAAGATTTGTTGAAGATGTCTGTGATTTAGGAGGATTGCTTTTTTCTCCAAGGTGTTTTATGTGCAGGTTTGATATGGAGTCTGGGCTGTCGCTGTTGAATTTTTGAGGGTTTTAATGGTTTCTGTTATCATGTTGTGGGAGGTTGTGGTCTAATGAGCTTTTCTGAGTTGTTTTTTTTGTTTTCCATTATCGTCGGGGTGTATTGGTTTACGGGAGATGTTAGCGAAATGTTTAGCAACTGTCTGATTGTTGTTTGGGGAAGGGAGGGGAGTTATGGGGTAAAGATGGGGATTCGTGGGATTGTGGGGGGTTGTTCTGAGTTGTTTTAATTTTTTGATGACTTTGCCAGGTTTTTCTTACGTCTATGCGTGAGATGTTTGTTGCTCTGTAAAGTATTCAGAAAACCTATTTGTAGTGTTTTTGGTGTTTTTATATTTTATGAATATATATGGTGTGTTATTTTTTTATATTCTTAATTCCTACTTTACCTCAGCTTTTAAGACTAATCTTACTTTTCGTTTTACAAAAGTAATCAAGGTGTTTATATGGTTTGTTATTGTGTCTCAGTATAATCGCTAGATGTCACGTCGCTTTATAAGGAATTGGTTTGTGGTTAAGTGGAGTTCTCCTTTTGTTATTTACTATGAATTGCGCTGACCTATATCTTCATTTCGCTCAATTTGTAAAGTTTTAAGTTTTGCAGTTTTCCTACTTTCTTTCACTCTTTTATAAGATTTTATTTTTCCCTCCTCTAATTTCCTTTCTTTCTTTAAATCTTGTGATTTCTTCTGTGGCCCTTTAGTTCTCCCGTATATAAAGGTTGCAGATTTATGATGCTTGCTACTTGTTTTTAAGTGATTAAGTGAAGATATTGACTAGTGTGTCCTCCGTGATACAGCTGAAGTGTTGTACTCTGTGACTTCTGTACTTGTGGTGTTATGAAGTCTTGTGTCTTCTAGATATTTACCTTATATATATAAATAAAGTGACGTGTCCAGTGCTATTGCCCTTTTTGTCTAGATAAAGTGTATGTTGAGTAGTTTTTTTTTTGGTGTGAAGGACGTTGTTGTGTATGTGTTTGGGGGGAGTCTCTATAGTAGAAATAAGAATAGGAAGGATCGGTCCTGAATTAAGTAGGTCTCAGTAATAGTGTCCCATGTAGTAAGTGGATATAATTGTACGGGAGGTGGTGGGTAATTCCAACATGAATATATGTAATCGTCTGGTTGCATGAAGTATTGGGAATTATGGTTTGATCTTGGAGAGGATTCGGGTGGGGAGGTTTTGGTAATTTAGTTGAGAATATTTAGGGATTCTAATTGTTAAGGAGTGGGTTGCCTCCTTGGTAAGTGAAGGTTTGGTTCTGTAGAGCGAATGATAATGAGTAAGAATGAACTCTGGTTTATAGGTTGGTTTAGTTTCTGTGTCCGAGGATTCGGTGAAACAGAGATTGGGATATTTCTAATTAGTGATAGTCTAGCCCCCACAACCACAACCAACACACAACACGTTTCAGGTACAAACAATAAACCTGGAACAGAGTGTACGCGCAAGTTAGTACGTTAGTACACAAACCGGTAAAAAGTCAAAATGTTTATGGAACATCAGTGTTAATTAATAGAGGGAGTGTTGGAATAAGGTGGGGAGTATGTTGGGAGGGGGAGTAGTATGGCTTCATAACTTCAATATAGTGGAACGTGGGGTAGTGGTGTGTTTTGGTGTGAGAGTTGGATGGCTTCTTGTTAATATTGATAGCTATATGGATGTTGTATTTTATTTGAGAAAATGGTTGAGTTCTATTGATTATTGGTTGGGCCAATTATATTTTAATTGTATAAATATAATTGAGAGTTAGGGGGTTTCAGTTTGGGAAGGGGGAGGAGATTTTTGAATAATATGTGGAGTAGTTGCAATTTGCAAACAATGATAAGCCTGAGAGTATATTTCATGGAGGAAGGTTTTGGGAATGGGGAGCTAGAAAGGTAAGGTGATATCCAATTTTAAGACAACTTTCACATTGATATGCTATTTAGTTTCCGACCAGTACGTTGGCATATAGTGGGTCAAAATAAAATATCTAAGGGGTACCTGGGTTTTATCTCTGATCTAATCACCAGTATTCCGAAGGGAGAAGCAGTTAACCTATATCACCTATAAAGAAAAAGAAAATTAGCTAGAAAGACAGACAGGAGCATTGTGTTGATTGAAGAGTTGAGATTAAATAAAGTATCAGAAAAACATTAAGTATTATTATGAATCCTGTTGGGCCGCACGGACGTAAACCGTCTGGCTCCATATTCGGCAATGACTCCTTCCTGATGAGAGGGTGGGTGAGGGTGAAGAAGTATGGAAGTTGCTCTTTTGATTGCCTTCCCCCCGCGGGCAGATAAGTTAATCTCCGTCTTTATTGAAGGCTCCGCTCCGGAGCGATATATTAGGTAATCAGTGTTTCGCCAAGTGAGGCGACACTCATTCGAAAACCCACTATAATATACCTATATATATATATATATATATATATATATATATATATATTACTATATATATATATATATTATATATATAATATATAGTTATATATATATATATATATATCTAATATATATTATATATACTATATATATACTATATATTATTATGACTGGCCCAAAAAAATTTTTCATTAGGAAGTCAAACTCTCAACATGGAAATCTGTGAGTTGGATATAGAAATGTGGTCTGTGCAAAAGATCAGCTGAGATGTTGAATTACGTTCTGAGTGCCATGGACAGTCTAAAAGCAAACTAGGTGGCGGAAAAGTAGTTTGAAAGTAGCGAGTGTTTGCTATTTATGACTAATCAAGAGTAACTTAATCTACAAGAATTTTTATATTTCGCTATTATTTGCTTAAAAATTACTAGCTAATTGTCTCTCTTATTCATATAGAAAATATTAAATAATAAAAAATTGAATTCCTCGGTCAGAAAATCTCGAAATATCAGATCTTAGGACTGGTATTATAAAATTGGAAGATGTTAAAATTATGCATGTTCATAAATAGCTAATATAAACTCACTTCATCATCACCATTTTTGGCACCAAAATTGAACTTACTCCTAGGTACTACGACTGAATGCAATTTCTCTCTCAAGTGTTTTTGCTTGTATGGCCTAGCAGTGTTAAAGGTTATTAACATTAGTCTGCAGTTCATTGATAATTACTTAAGTAGTGTTATTAATTTTACGTATCTATAAGCAGTATTTTGTTTATTTTCTAATAGGTTTAATTATACTAAATTTTTGGTTATAATATATATTTATTGTATTCAATATTTTACATCTTCTAATTATAAACAGAAAATAACAGAGCAAACTATGGTTGCTTTGGACAATAACTTACAATTAAAAATTTAATTAAGGCAAAGCTACCATCTAATGATGATGTATTGCGTCGCCTTTTTGGAAATTAACTCGCATATTCAAATGAAAAAACTTTGAAAAGTAGACATTCTATATAAAATAGTTTGATCAAGAAATTTCTCAACAATTTGGGATAAAGAATGATTAAAATTCTCTAATCAAAGCCAAACAGGCATATATAATAGCCAAAAAATGAGAAAAGAGACTATGAATATTTTAGAACTCACTTTATCAAATATTCTAAAACTGAAGAATTAAAAAATCAAAAAAGTTAAATGAATAAAGTAAATAAATTTCTAATAATTTGTTATTACATGAACGTATTGATATTTTTCACATTTCTTATGCATTATTGAAATGATATCAATTAAATACATAACAAAATTATTTTTAAAAATATATATAATTAATATATTATTAAAATTAATAAATAATAAATATATATATATAATATATAATAATAAAATCATCGAAAATTAGAATAGTGGTAAGACATCTAGATGAGAAACGGGAGAAGAGGATATCACTAAGTGAAGTTTGATAAAAATACTTCGTAGCCAAAACAAGAGAAAAAGGTTAATTATATGAAGAAAAATGCTACTGTGAAGAGACAAAGAAATTTTTTCGTACAATAAGAACTCATCAGCTGTCAGAATTTTGATATCTTGAATAGTTGGCTAATAGCAGTGATGAACATTTAGATCCCAGAACAACAGTCTCTCAATTAATACCAAAGCATTTAACATAAGAACCAGTCGAAGACGCAGGAAAGATCTACTCTGATAACAGCTCTCACCATCACCTGTATGCGAGTCAAAACACAAGAAAAATCTTTGCAAAAAACTAAAAAAACTAATATGCATATTTATTTCACCTGACCTAGCTTGGCTTTTAGTTTAGAACCAAATTGGAGGCATCATTAAAGCAATGTATGGTCATTTCTTGTCTCGCTGTTATTCTTACTTTTATAACAGACAAGAACAGGGACTATTGAACCGTGGTGGATAATAAGCAGAAGCAACGTTACTAACGCAAAAAGAAAAAGGATTCATACAGAAGAACCGAATTTGGTTTGAGTGATACTACGGCCAAATGCCTTTATCAGACGGAGACACCTCTGACAGAACACTGGAGAACGCATGGAATAAGTTAAATACTGGGATCTTAGGACTGGAAACTGGAAAGGGGTAGATAAGGTACATAGTGTTTAAGTATCAAGGAGGTGAGCTATATTATAGACTCTTGGCTGTACCTAAAGCTTTGTGACAAGGAAACAGGAATCAAAATCACTGCAGATGACTGAAATAACCATTAGGATTACCTTACAAAGAGTATTGGATATCTGGACCAAAACGAATATATTTAATAGCTATGTGTTATCGTCGGTACACACTGGTATCTAACACGGTGACTCAGAAATGGGTGCTTGTATCAGAATTGGAACACTTGAAGATTTAACAGAAATTGAGTAAATTTTAACTTAATTGTTAGCCCTTGTCGACATCATTAATGGAAATTCACTATATTTCAATTAAGTTCTTATGGATGCTAATAAATGCTAAATTGGCTCCAGATATGGTCTCATTATCTCAAACGGATTGATCCAGTGCATAGTTCTGAAGGCACGTAACAATAAAATATCACATTGAAATGTGTAGACACTAACTAATTATGGATAATGTATGAAATAGTGACATTCTGTAAAGTCAGATGGTGCAGAAAAATTTTCACTCGCTCCCTGATCACCAAGGTGCACCGTGTTATTTACTCGGCCCTGACTTCCTATGATATGTAGCTTAACTAATGTCTATATTCCACATATAGGTAGGTAACGCAGACTTGGAGATATCTGGTCTAGCAAATTACGCGTGCAGCGGTATGTGTGCTGCTATATTGCAGCCAGTAGTGATATGTTATGGTCATACGTCGTCATAATTTAGAAGTTTTAACAGCATTAAAATCTGACTTACGGTATCTATTAGGAAAGTGGCAATTAAAGTTACGTTAATAATAAAGAAGAAGAGCGATGCTCAAACATGAAAAAGTTGTCAAAGTTTTGCGTCGGTATGATTATGTTCTCTCTAATCATTAACGGAGTGTTTTGTTCCGCTCCTTGTCTTCTTTGGTACAGTTCGCGAGGCTAGATTATAAATATTTAAAAAACTGAATCTGATGATCTGATGGATATCTTATATGCGTAACATAGTATGCAAAAAGGCAGGTCGCAATACTCTCTCTCAGTGCGTTCCATTTATGAGGTATATTGAAAGCTGTGAGTGTGTAGCGGTGCGTTTACGTCTCTCTACTGCGGTGGTGCTCTATTTTGGTAATATATCACAAAGGTTAATTACAATGCAATTAGGTTAGATGTGAGCATTTGTAGATAGCTCAGGTTAATCTAGCTAACAATTGAGTTACATCAATAACGTTAAATCTCAGATTACGTTAATTAAATGATAACAAAAAAATATAAAATTAAGATAAAAAAATCTGACAGAATTTGTTTCCAGTTCTCAAGTTCTTAATCATTATTTCACTCAAAACTAGGTCTATCTTACCATCTTACGTTCTTAAATGAAAACATCCCTCAAAATTGGAAACCAACTTAGAGGAATTATTTTATAATTTCGGCTCAATAGTATAAGAATATATCAGTTTAAAAAATTTATGGTAAACTCTATGCGAGTAGTTTAGATAATGATAATGCAGAAAGATCTGTTGCATTTTACTTAAATTTAGTAATACTATTACAACAAACCTTATTACCAAAAATAAAAGAAAATATTGCAATATTTACTTCATTAGTTACGTTGTGATAATTCTCTCACAGGAAATATAATTTCTAAATGGAACTAAAAAATATCTGAATTAAAAAAAATAAAAATTGATATGTAGAGTCCAGAAACACAGTTATTATATAATAGAACATTGTAGTGAAGCTGAATTCATTTTATTATTATAAATATTATAAATTTGTAATTATAATGGATTATAAGGGAACTACGCAGTGGATGATTCGCTAATAAAATAAAACGCAACTTATATAGATCACTCTCTCTGTCGTAAGATGTAGTAAAAATATAAAAATTCACATTCAAAATAACTCAACTGGTACGGACCATTTAAACTTTCAATGGAATTAATCATGCGTGGAAATTTTTGTAAAAATAATGTTTTCTCACGGTGAGTCCTCTACTATAATTTTCTATTCATAAGATACTTAATAAAAAGATGCATAAAAACTCTGCTAGTTTCCTTGTATCTCCTTGGGACGACTATCTAACTTATCTTTATATATAAATATATATATATTATATTATATAACTAATATATATATATATATATATATATATATAAGAGGGCGTAGTAAGTTTACTTTTTGCAAGCTCTAAACTCTTATAGTTTACCTCCTTAATATTATTATTATGCAGTACGTTATAATAAATTTTGAAATACTTTATTATACGTATATATAATCCTGCAATGTTACTTTTTGTTGTATTTTTGTACGAAGGGAGTATTTCCCGCTCAATTTCTCTCCTTCTGACACCTACTTTGAGCCAGGACTGATCCTACCAGATCCAATGTCTATCTTTACGGATCACAGTGTCTAGGTAAACTTTTAACAACGGTCTAATTCTGATAGCCTGCACTATTAAAAAAGGTACCTTTTCTATGCCTCACCATATGAAACTATAATTAGAAGACGTTATATCGTCTGATCAAATTTACATATAAATGGTAATATACCAAGTATATAATATATAAGTGATATATGTATTAGTGAATGATTAAATGAAAACCATTAGTATGCTGATATATATAATATATATATATATATTATTTAGAGATTGTACCGATTTAGTATATCTGCCTATTTTGGATATTTATATAATATAATATTATATAATTAGGTATTCTAATGTATAATGGTTCAATATGTGCGTATTAATCTTCTTACTTTTTGTAGGTGTAAGAATAATTATTAAGAAACTTTTAGATTCAAAAATCACTATGACACTAAATATATATGTTTATCTTTTATTTTTTTATTAGATCATTATTAATATTTTTGACGCTGAACACAGAAATGACCATTTTTTTTCTATCATCGATACTTTGAGTTATTGCAATATTTAAGCTTTGACATTTTTAAGATTTTTTATTTTTTTTTTATTTTTTTTTATTTGAATGTTTAAATTTACGAACAGAAACTTAAAAAAGACTTTTTGCTTAATAAGATACATAATAATATCCCCAAAATATAGGTCAATGCTTTAATATGCTATAAACATGCTTGCTTTGCATTTAAAAGTGCTTTGTGGATTGTGCTTTTCTCTTGAGAATCGATTTAGTTTCTCATCAAAAACCCCATATAATCGCCCATCATGGCACTATCCCCACGTCCCTGGTCTCGCCTTTCTATTGTCTGAATATCCGGGTGAAATCTTTCACCATGTTCTTCACTTTCATCCCCTAAATTCTCTAGAAAAAAAGTCCAAATGCGAGTGTAAATAACGCACCTTTAATGACATAGGCACCCCATTTTATTATAAGAATCAATGAGCATTTTTATTCGCTGTTTTTCAATTTGGATCTTTACAATTTTCTAAAAATCCCTGAACCACATTATGGAATGCACATCAGGCATCATTTTTAATTATGCTCATCTTTAACTTTAATTTCAAGGATTTTAGCATATTTAAGCATGTTTCAATGAGTTTATCATCTCCAGAAGTTGTTATAAACCCGTTACATATATACATATATATATATTATTATATATATATACATATGTTATATAAAGGTATATATATATTATATATACATATATATATTATTATTGTATATTATATATATATATGTTGTCATATATATTGTACGGTATATATATATATATATATATATATATATATAATATATTATATATATATATATATATATATATAATATTATTATATATTATATATTTATTGTATGTTATGTATATGTTATATATATATATAATATATTGTATATTATATATAATATATACATATATAAGACAGCAGTATATATATATATATATATATATATATATATATATATATATATATATATATATATATATATATATATATATATATATATATATATATATATATATATATATATATATAAGAAGTTGCTGCATATATTTGTAGGAACATACGTTTCTTCTTTATATGTCATGGACTTGTCATAAAACAATTTTATTTACAGAAAGGGTGGTGAAGGTATAGGTAGTTTTCATTATGAGGAACTGGTTTGATGAGGGAATATCTGGGTATGGAAGAGATTGCCTTCTTTACCTTTTTCCATATTTTGTAATATCACTTATGTATATTTGAAGTAGGTCATTATTTAGTGGTTCTTTGCTGGTCTGCCATATTCTGTAGAAAGCTTTCAAGGCATTGCTTTCTTTCTTCTTCCTCTCCACCCATCCTTCAGGGTTGTTTGCCAACCCAATGAGGTGCCCAGTGTTTATCTAGTCACCAACAGGCACATCTTCAAAGTAGAGCCCACGCTCCAACACTTGGTTCCCCCTTCTCACAATTTTGCGGAAATGTTGCTTAAACCAGCATAATAATCCACACACATAATAAATGAATCTGCCAACGTTTCCTTTACACTGTCTACTTGCAATTTTTAAATGTTTATTATATTATTACTAATATTTTGAAAATTATAAAATATTGTTTGGTACCTCACCTTCAATATTATTGCACTGAATTGTGAGTTTTAAAATACGGTAGTATATATTATATATGATATGTTATATATATATATATATATATATATGAGAGAGATATATGAGTATATATATATATATATATATATATATATATATATATATATATATATATATATATATGATGGGGTTTTTATTTTTTATTGTATTTTTTTTTTTTTATCCCCATAAAACATTAATGGCAACTGACTTTTACACAGCGCCATGCCGGTAGCCACCCTACAAAATGAGAAAATGCCAGTAATTACTTTATGCCATTGTAACACAAAACGGTCGATGCTAGAGAAAAACTAAAACATATTTAGAATCTGCATAAAACTGAAAAAGAAACAAAATAATTCAGAAGAAACATTGTGTTATCGTTCTTGTTCTATAGATTCAGCGGAAGCTTGCCAGTTTCCTTTCTGTAGTTGGTGTATTTTTTTTTGAAAGGACGTGTGTGTTGCGTATTTGTGTTGAAATGTACCGGTAGTTAATATTGGGATGTGATCAAAGGAGAGTGTGTGAAATGTTTGATGTGTTGCAGTGATTTGAAATTGGGGGGGGGGGGAACAGAAGGGAATGGGGCATGGAGTGCACCCTTGATGTGTGTGTGTGTTATGCCATACAGGGTGATGGACATTGAAGTCCCTGGCCAGTATCATGTTATTATATTGAGTTAAGGGGGATAAGTCTGGGACATAATGCCTATGACATTGTTGAGAGGTGGTTGGTGAGATATAGAAATTACAATTAGGTAGTATGTTTTTTTATCAATTTTTACTTCTATTGATTGGTATATGTATATTGAGTCAATTGTTCATAATTAGTCATGCGATATATATATATATATATATATATATATATATATATATATATATAGCTATATATATTATATATATATATATATATATATTATATATGTCTTTATTATATATATATATATATATTATAGAGATATATATTATTTATATGACTGGTATATGCCGCTTTTATAGAGTGCATTGGAGCAATAATTTTTATACCTAAAATTTAACCCTTTGAATGTCTTAAATTTAACTGGCATAGAATTGGTCTAGTGAAATAGGATGTTAACTGAGACAAATTTACCTTTTCACAACATATGTATATTAAAACTGAAATCACTGCTTTCTGTGAAGCCTTGAGATGATTATCGTGAGTTACTAGAATTGACTATGATCTTCCTGGGAAGAAAACCATCCAATGGGATTAAACTTTGAGCTCCTGGAGTTGGAGTTATGCATCTGGCTTATTGAATGCCAAAAGCATAAATGGCTTTTGGCATTCAATAAGCTTAGAATTGTGGATTCTTAGATCCCAGTTTCATTTTACTGAAAAGGAGTTTCAGGGATTAAGTGAGATGAATGTCTTTATTAACTGCTACCATGGCTCAATCAGTAGAGCGACAGAGTCGCATGACAAGGGCCCGGGTTCGATCCCTATTCCGGATCCTAGGTAGAAGTTACCTAGAGAAGTTCCCCTCATTGAATAGGGCTATGCCCGTGAGCTGTGAACTTTAAAAAAAAAAAAAATTACGAAGGTTTATATTAAATCGTGGTTTCTGACATTACAAGCATCAACAGTAGCCAGGAACGACTTGCAACTACTTCTCTAATTACAAACCTACCTTAAAAATAAGATCAGTGATTCAACAACAAACACACTAAGGAGACACTTCTAGAACTTGTCCAAAGATTTGATTATTTTCTCTCTCTCTCTCTTTGATTCCAAAAATGGATCAACAACAAAGTGAGCCATGGTTGAAGCATCACTAAAAAGGGAAGAGAACAGAAGCACTCCAGAAATATCTGAAATTGATCTGACAAATATAATGAAACTACCGGTGAGTCTAGATAATTTTTTAACTAGAAGAACAGAAAGGTGTTTAATGTACTTTGTTTGCCAGATAGATTTTCAACTGAAGACCCTGATATGTAGATGAAAAGGGAAGATTTCATGGCTGATCAAGCAATTATTCAGTCTTTAGCAATAACAAATGATCATGCAGAGTTTGGCGTTGCTTTAATTCAAGAATGCACAAAGTATGGACGTTTTAAGAATGAGGATAAACTCCAATGTGGATCCATAAGGAAAGCCAAAAAAAATATCCAGATTAAAAAAAAAAAAATCAACATTGTTCAAGAGGTTGATATATTTTGGTTTAAGACATATTTAAGTCTCTAATATGTGTTGTGCACAAACATGCACTGGAAATACAATAGTTAAGAAGAAAAAAGCCTTCCTCAACAACCTCTCTTCATTCGCTTAAGTGTGAGAATGTCATGGACAGAAGTCACCCTGAAGCTTCACCACATCCACTTTGGCATCTCTTTAATGTTGTGGCTCATCCCCTGGGTCAGACCCACAACCAAGCCCTCTCATATTCACTCTTATAACGCATCATTCTTCTCGTTAGTGCTAAGCTTCTTCAGACACTCTCTTACTGACCCAATCCACTTTTTCATTGATCTCGAAGCCAGTTGCTTCCCAACACACTCATCTCTATACACCCTCTTAAACAATTAATTATCATCCATCCTTCCATATGACCAAATTACCTTAGCTACGCATTTGTTAGTTTTCAGTCGCGACCTTTCGTAACACACACAGCTCCCTAATATACTCATTTCTCATCTTGTTAATTTTCCTCACACCTAATACACCTCTGAAATCCATCTGGACAAACTGCACCTTAGATCTGTACATCTTATTGCACACTATAGTTTCACTGCTATGCATTAACACCGGTAGAAATATATCTTCATTGAAAACTCTAGCACACTTCATATTTAATCCCCTTGCATTCATCAATGATTTAATTGTTCCAGCCACTTTCCTGCCACTCTTAACCTTTTCTACTACACTCAACATCATCTGTTCCTTTTTCATCAAACATATAACATGAATACTTAAACTGTGATACTTATTCCAATAACATGAATAATTAAACTCTGATACTTATTCCAATTCTGTTCCATTATGGAGTGTACTAAAACGCGAAAGTCGTTTACGATAAATGCAAAACGGTTAAACACCCAAATTGAAACGGAATCAGGGTATAT
>JABUQX010026592.1:20000-22500 GCA_015478945.1 Trachelipus rathkii | reverse complement strand
AACTCATATTATATTAATAATATTGTCGATTTTCAGTACATAAATCCCTACTCCTTTTATTAGACAGGCGTTACATTGACGGAGGTCAAATAGTTGTTTAATTCGTCTTCATTTTTGATTTTTATAGATTCACTATTAGCGCTCTTTTTAATATGGAGAACTCCGCTTTTAAAATAACAGGCATATATAATGTTCCTATGATCTTTCCTTATTTTCAGAGCGCGTTCCAATAGCTTTTTCTTTCTTGTTGTTAAGAATTATTATATAGAAATACTAAATGATATTTTAAATTAATTTTATACTATTTCGTTAATTTTTATTTATTATTTTAATATAAGTAGCCTAATAAAAATTATGCAATAATATGATAATAATGCCTATAAATTGCATTATGAAAGATAATATATAACATTACAAAAAAATGCATACAAATATACTACATACATACACACACACACACACACACACACACCACACATATTATATATTATAATATAATTATTATAATATATATATATATATATATATATATATATATATATTATATATATATATATATATATATATATATATATATATATATTATTTTTTTTTTTTTCATGTAAAAAGACCCACACTGCCCCACAAGGATTGAGGCCACCACTGGGTTGAATAGGTCAATTCCGTGGGGTGGATTGATGGCTCATACATTTTTAAATGTCATAAAAAGAAATATGGATGGCGAAATGAATATTCAGTCAAAAATAAAATAAAAACCTAAATTAAAAAGATGGTTCTTTACATTAATAAATAGTTCTAATATCCCATAACAAAATTAAATGTTTGTGAAGGAATATTTCAGTTCTTGGAGATAAGAGAAATAGTTCCTATTAAAGTTGGATGGATTCAGATAAGATATGGGATGTCCTTTTAGAAGGGTTATGGACGTAATAGGAAAATGACGACGGACGAATGGGGTCAGTTGAGGACAATTCAATGAAGATATATTGTGTGAACAGATGGCGGGTATGGGCGACGGCAAAATTTGCAAATGGGAGGAGATCCCGTGACATGTGGTGGGTGTGAGTAATACTGGGAGTGGCCAATGCGTAGGGGTGCAAGGGGTTTTGGAAACAAGGATAACTTGTGCGCATGATGTATTCCCTTCGAAGAGAGAGTTAGCATTCACAACGGATTCAACTTCAAAGTTCACTCTATGGACGATCTGAAGGCTCTCAGTGAGATACTTGATCGCTTCGTTCTGAATGGGATCTTACAGATATATTAGTAGGGGTTGGGGATGCCTGACCATTATTACTACGCAGCCCATGTCCAACTTCGATCGGATTAGAGCTATGTAGAGACGTAAAAGGGACTTGCGGTCAGCACCCCAAGATTTTGAGGCGAGATGGCGTAATAGGTCAAGCACGCGATGAACACAAGTCGTTTTCAGGAGTTTATTGTGCGGCGCTTATGTAGGTTGTCCTAGAAATTTGAACTGTGAAGTTACAGGAATGGGGGTGAAACCATATAAGGTTAGGTTCGCGTGGTGGGAAAACGTCGATTGTTCTTCATTCCTTTTTTCTTAAAAGTACTCCTGAGGTTTGGGTAGGTGAGAAATGGAGGCCATTGGAGTTTATCTCATTGTGAAATAGTAGTTTCATTAGCAAGTTGAAGTTGCCGTTCAAGAAATGACAGCCTAACACCGACAATATATAGAGCAAGGTCAACAACATAGAGAGAAAAATTGACCGTCGCTTGGGATAGAAGCAACGATGTCACGAATCTGAGAGCATAAATAATTTTACACTTAGAACGCCTACCTACGGAACACCTTCTTTCCAGAGTTTAAAGTGCGTGATAGAACAGAAGAGCACCAAACCTGAATGGATCTATGCAGAAGGCATTTAATAAAGAGAGGAAGCTGTCTCGGAAACCGAACGAGTGGAGTTCAAGTGGTGACCCCAGTTCTCAAGTTGTTCATATGTTTTTTCAAGGTCAAAATAAACGAAAACCATCCAATAGTTTGATAAGGCTTCCTGTATGTCATGTCCAGTCTCTATTCGAACGATTTTATGAGGAACCAAACTGAAGTTATGAAAAAGCTTGGCGACTTCTCCAGACAGAGAGAAGGCTGCCTGCCAACCATTTTTCTCTATTAATTTGCCAAATATGACAAAGTTTGCGAAATTGGTATATTGGTTGTCCCGCCAACTTCGGATCTTTCCCAGTTTAGGAATAGGGATTACCAAAGCTTGTGTAGTCCAAAAAGATGCGAAAAGGGATTCGATCCAAATTCTGATTATTACAGATCCAGCGAGAACGCTGGAGGAACGTGATTCAGATATGGTGAATATGACGGAGCATAATGTACGAAATCATGTCTGCGACCAAAGGGCACCGATCTTTTGCTATAGCCAGAGCAGTTGGATACCTTGCAAGTTTAAATAAGACGTTTATAGTATGATCTTACCAATTTCTATGTTTTGAAAAGTTCTGACGATGCAGTACTAATTTCAGT
>JABUQX010026592.1:0-10000 GCA_015478945.1 Trachelipus rathkii | reverse complement strand
TATATATATATATAATATATATAGTATAGTATATATATATATATATAAATATACCTATAGTTTATATAATAAACTTCTATATATATATACTATATATATATATATATATATATATAAATATATATATTACGGTAATATATATATATATATAGTATATATATATATATATATATATAATTATATATATTATAATAATATATATATAGTATATATTATATTATTATATATATATATAATATATGATTATTTATGTATATATATATATATATATATAATATATATAGTAATTATAAGATTTTGGTGCAAATATACCTTCAGCGATTCAAAATTGAAAAATAATTATAAACCATAAATAAATATGATTACTGCATTTTTCGTAATAAATTAAACAATATTTTCTAAAAAGTAGAAATTAATGTTATTTTTGGGCAAATACATCCACTTATCATGTTGAAAAAGTTTTTCTATCCTATCTTTGTTCAGATCTCAAGAGCTAATCTTATGTAGGTCACATCTGATGGCTATATTCTTTAGTGAAAAAATATAGGTATCCAGCTTTGTCATTGTTGCATAGCTTGCTCTGATGGGATTCTAATAAATCTTCAACTTGAAAATTGATCGCTGTGCTGTGCATTTGTGACTGGCTATTAATGTTAAAAAGGATATCGAAATGCCCCATATCTACATTTGAAAGGCACAGCTCAATATTTTCTCTATACAACATTTTATAATAAGTTCGAGAGAATAACCGGAATCTTGTTTTTTTACATTTTTTGTTACACTGCACTGATGGTGCACATACAAGTGGAACTGCTGAAGCTACTGCTGAAAATTAGTTGAAATAGCTAAGACTGCCAACTGAATGTTGGTGACAAAAACGCTAAGATACCCACAAAATAGGCTAAATTACCATTTACATGCAAGTTTTATATAATTTCACTATTTATGGCAAATCCCCTAGTCAAGACTCATCTGTTATAATTTTTCAATAACATAAGCTATAACATTGGCAAAATAAGATTATTTAACTCATATTTCTGTGGTTCCCCTTAGTCCTTGATGCCTTAACTACGTGCTATTTTTGCGCTTAAATGGTTATAATCCCGCAATGTATATACATATACACACAAATAGAAAAAATAAGGCTATGCTAAGGTATTTGTCATTACAAGATATATACGTTATAACATTCCTTCTAAATTTGACGAGTTTATATAGTTTTAATGATAAAAGTCCTACAACATTGAAAATGTTGTGCTAAGTTACGTGATGGCGATTTAAACAGCATGTGAGAGGATCTTGCAGGCATCTTTTAATAATTAAAACGAGCATTTGAACATCATTTTATAAATTTGACAATACATATTTCTTGGCAAGCGTGGAGGCACTAGGCTACTTATATTCAACAATCCTGCGCATACCCACCGACAGCAGACACACACACAATACCACATACAAATATATATATATAATATATATATATATTATAGTATATTATATAAAGTACTTGGCATAGTTTAAGTTAGGAATGTTCTGTCCTTCTATTTTTTTGAATGAAATTGGTTGGTGCAATTTCTTTTGAAAACTTTTTGAAAATTTATTCTTAATATCAATCAGTGACAATATTTAATAGCTTTTAATACTTGGTTGGGCACCTTTGGCACCGTGCATAGTGCTTTAACGCGACTGGTGCATTGCCGTAATTAAAGTTTCTGCATCAAAATTCCGTGATTTTTTCGGAATGAAACGCAACCTGAATAAGACGTTCCATCAGCTTTACTTTGGCCGTAATTGGAACATCGTGTATTTCATCTTTCAACACGGACCACAAACTCTCAATAGGGTTCATGTCAGGTGAATTTCCAGGCCATGGAAGTACCTCTAAGCCATTCTGTGCGAACCATCTCTTTACTAACTTCGCTGAATGACACGGGGCGGAGTCCTGTTGAAAAATCCAAAGTCTATCGCCAAACCAATCCCTTGTTGGAGGTAGTAAACGAGTTTGTAGTACATTTATATACTTATGCTGGTCCATGGTGCCTTCAACAATCATCAATCGACTTGGGCCATGACAGAATGGCACCCCAACCATGATTTCTGTGAAATTTTACTCGTTTTTTTCAGGCATTCGGTTAAATTCCTCACCTATCGCCTCTCACGCCTCTGCAATACGATCATCAGCAACAGCAAAGGTGGCATTAACATTCAGATATTACATATCTGGAGGCAATATAAGAAACACCAATATGAACAGTAGAAAACATAGAAGATGAATGCAAGTAGTGAAGACAGTACAGGAAATTCATGATTTTAATACGCATAGATGGTTGATAATTTCAGTAGTAATGATATTTTCCAAGTTGTCATTGCGATTTTACTAATAACAAATGCTCTTTTATGAGTGATAAAAGAAAAAATAGTCTATCTGATCAACTCTTACCTGCTCCCATTGCTCAGAAGTCCATGAATATGAGTCTGAGCCCGAGGCATTACGTGCCCGTTTCATTTCTAAAGTTAGTCAGGCTTCTTTCTTGGACATGGCTTTTAATCCAGGCATCTAATACCTCCTTTGGCGGTTTTTATAGAATAATATTTTATCCCCTCGCTGTAGAACATTGGAAAGCTTCCTAACATGATAGTATTCTATTTTTTCAAGCCATTTGAACTAGTTTTGTCTGTCCTCTCCTGGGTGTGTTTTTCTTTCTTTTCCACATTTGGCCAACCCTATTTGAGCTGCAACTGTGCACGTATTTCAAGTTTCTTTTTTAATATTACTAAACGTGTTGAGTTGAAAGACCCTCGCCCAAAGTTTTGCGTGCTAATTTCTTTTCTGTTTAAGTGCTCACTTGCAATAACACAATAATTTGTCCGACTTTCCGTGGACTCAAATCACTGAAATGTCAAACGCAACTCATTCAAACAATACCAAAAATAATCTGAAAATGATTGTTAATCAATTATTTAATAATAATAACCAATAAAAATAATATACACTAATTATAACAAATAAATAAAAGTTGGTAATCATCGCAACACACACAGACTCCCGTGAAAGGCAGGAAGCAACTGAGACGTGAAAATATACATAAACACTGAATAATTCACCAAATCTGTCATTTTTGCCAAATACTGCCACACAATACTTTAAAGTTTGGTAATATATATAGTAAAAATATTTATATTAATCTATAATTTAAATTTCAAAAAAAAGTGAAAAAAATTAAATTTCATAACCTTTTATTCAGAAAATAGAAATTTTAAAAAAAATCCATAATAAATATGCCATTACGTATATATATATATATAATATATTATATATATATATATATATAATAATAATTATATATATATAGTAGTATATATATATATTATATATATATAATATATATATATATATATATTATATATATAATATAAAGTTATAGGCGAAAAACATGTTTCCGGCATTTAAATGTAAACTGTAATGAGAGTTATACAACAACGAATGTCAAATCTAATTTGAGAGATGAGAAGCTTGATTGTGCGCGAGAGCAAACGCATAATCACACATCAAGCACACACACACGCGCGCGCACAGCACATCAACAACACGCACACAGCACCACACACAGCATCAAACGTTAGCGCGCGCGCACCACGAAGCATTGCATATCAGACGCAAAACGGTATACTGTTTAAGTGTTTTGGTTGAATTTATTTAAAAGTTCCGAGAAATTTAGGTAATAATAATAATAATCGAAATATAATAATAATAATAATAATAATTAATAATAATAAGTAATAAACATAATAATATAATAATAATAATAATAATAATATTAATAATAATAATAATAATAATACCTTATTTTATTCCAATATTTTAATTTATGTCACATTAGTCATTTTACTACATAAAACATGAGACATTTAAAGTCATCTATAATATCTGTGAATTATGATATATATATATATATATATATATATATATATATATATACTATTATATATATATATAATTTATATAGTATTATATAATAATAGCTAATTATATATATATATCTATATAATTATATATATATATATCTATATATAATATTATATATATAATATTTATATATATATGATCTATATTTATATAACTATATATATTATATATATATATATTAATATATATATATAGTATATATATATATATATAATAGTATATATATATTATTATATATATATATAATATAATATATACTGTTATATATATATATATTCCCTAAAGGATAATAAAACATATCAAATTTAAAACGTTGTTTTAAAAAGAAGTAAGAAACAGAGAGGTGTGAAATAGACTCTTGTTATTTTTCTTTTGTTTTCTTTTTTAACTTTGAAGATTTGCTGTTAAATTAATGGAGGACTTTTGTTGTTACACTTGCTTTGTGCGAATCTGTCCATTATGGTAATTAGTGGGGAGAAAAAAAATTTGAATGTTTCAGGGCCTAGCAATCCGGGAATTGCCAAACTTATTTGAGAAACTGATCTTAACCTTTTGTAGTTATAGTTATACTATGTAACATATTAATATTTACAGGTAGATGATAAAACATATCGATGTCCAAGGAAGATTCAGAATGTTTATCTCTCTGCAGTTTCTAAAACTTAACAGTTTTTTTTTTTTTTTTAATATTAAGGTGCTTTCAGAACTGCAATTTTTGTTGAATGAAGGTTAAGTGGGTTCCATTCGTCTAAGTAGAGAAGTATCCCCTCGTATGATAATAATAGCAGTATAATGAATATATATATATATACTATATCTAAACTACTATGGAGTATATATATAATATGATATATAAAAGTACTATTATAGTAAGGGATATGATATGAATATAATGATATAAAATATGAGTTGATAATATATCCTAGAAAAGGGAGGAGTATATATATATACTATAGTATATAAGTATACTATATATATATAATATATAATACAGTATATATATATTTTGGGGAAACAGAATGGGTTTTCTGTTAAGAGTTCAATTTTGACTAAAATTTTAAGAACCTTAAAATTAAAAATATTTTTTTAAATTATTTTAATTTGAATCCATACCCAAAAACTTCAATTATATCATTATTTATTACTAGAGTTGAACCCACGCACCTGGTCGGTGCGGTACGGTACGGTGCGGTGGCTGGTGCGGGGTGCGCTCTATGTTTGGTGCGGGTGCGGTGTGGGGTGCGGCTTATTTGGGTGCGGTGCGGAGTGGCAGAGGAGGCAGCGTAATATACCACATGTCCTATCGATGGTTTCCGGTGGCAGTACAGTGCGGAAGGCTTGATGTGCAATGAAATTTATAGAGGTGCGGCGGGGGGAAAAATGACTGATGATGCAGGACGGTGAGTGGTACACTCACTCTGATGAGGTGATGTGCGGACCATAAAATATCCGGTGCTGGCTCAACCCTGATTAATATTAGGATTACTAATTCTCCCAATATATAGATTAGTGTCTTTTTTCCGTCATAAATTATTGTTTGATCTTGGTTACTTTTTAGAATGTTTTTACTTGATTTAAGGTAGGTTAGGTTACGTTAGGTCAGCATTAGATTAAGCCATGAGTTCAAACTGTGTGCCGCGTCACCTTTGGGTGACGCAGCTTCCCCTCAGGGGTGACGCGAAAGATTTGAACATTTTCATAATTATATTCAGTTCAGTTTTCATTTAAAAATTTTAAATTTATTTGGATTTTCCAACTTTGTTAAGTCATGATTTTATTATGTTATCTTTATTTTATTTCAAATCAGAGAACCGTGTTATAAAACAGAGTTTTCTGCTAAAGCTAGATGACTTAATGTGATAATTTTTAAAAAGCTGAATGCTCTGAATCTCTCCCTGCAGGGAAGATACATACACATTTTGAAAGAAATTACGCCATTAAATTTCACATCTTGTAAGAGAAGAGAAAACTAAAATTATGGAAAAATAAAAATGAATGAAGATGGAAGGAGCAAAGAATTGTTATCCAATAGTTGAACAGCTTTTTGACCTCAAAGTGGGGTTGATTTCTCTCAGGATATAAATGGGCGCAATCTTGTAAAGAAACTTATCACAGCTTGAGTGCCGGTTGAGAAATATTAAAATGAATCATATGATAAATTGTTCAGGGCTTCAGGTATCCACTTAATGTGGATGCTGCTGCTCCATCTGACTTTACCATTGGGGAAAAAGAGAATCTAATTGAACTGTCTTGCGACAATTCGTTGAAAATAAAATTTAGTGTCATGGAATTAAAATAATTTTGGATGTCGGTAAAAAATTTATAATATCCACTCCTGAGCGTAAACCTCAAAAAATTTTAATTCCATTTGCGACTTCTTATTTATGCGAAGCTGGATTTTCGGCTGTCACTGTAATAAAAACTAAATAGCGATCAAAAATCAATGTAGAAAATGAAATGAGGGTGGCTGTATCTCCAATCTGATTCCCAGATTTTCGAAAATGTGTGTCGATCAGCAGGCATCCATCCCACTAATGACTATTAAAGGTAAAATTTAATTTATTCAGCACACACACACACACACACACACACATATATATATAATTTTATAACTCTACTATATATATATAATAATATTATATACTATATATATATATATATATATATTATTATATTATAGTATATATAATAATATACTATATATAACTAACCACAGAACATTGAGATACATATGTATATAATATATAATAATTATATATAATAGTATGATAAGATAATAGTTAAATATTAATATATTATTATATACTATTATATATATGACATTAATATATATATATAGATATATAACTAATATATATGAATATTAATAATATATTATTAGTTAGATATAGATATATTAATATTACTATATATAAATATATATATTATTTAAAGGGGCAAATCCTGTAAATCAATATTGGCTTGCTGTACTGCATAGCAAATACGTATGAAAGTTTAAGGCTTAAGATTTTGGTACTATTATAAGTTGTAAACCGCTCTTTCTATGAATCTAACTGGGGTGACTTTAGCAACTTGAATTTGAGTCAAGGGGGCCGCGAATCGAAAGTTTGAGAAGCCATTAGATTAAGCTATAATATTAACTACAGTTATATAAGAATATTTTCTTCAAATAATAATAAAAATATATAATAATAATAATAATAATAAATAATAATAACGAGATTAAGAGTCATAAGAAATTATATAATAATAATATTATTATAATAATAATAATAATATAATAATGAATAAGAATAATATTAATAATTAATATTAGAAATATTTTTATTAAAAATAATAAATTATGAAGATATGAAGAAGTAATAATATTTATAGTGCTCATATTTCTGTATCAATAACAATAACAATAACAATACACAATAACAATAACATAACAATAACAAACTAATAACAAGAGTAATAAGTCTGGTAATATTAACACAAAAAAGTAATCCATAATAATAATAATTATAATGATAATAATAATATTAATATTAATATAATAAGTAAAAATAAAAATAAAAATAAAAATAAAAATAAAAATAAAAATAAAAGATAAAAATAAAAATAAAAATAAAAATAAAAATAAAAATAAAAAGTAAAAATAATAAATAATAAAAAAGGGAATAAAAATATATATTATAAGATTATAATTATAATTATAACTAAATTATAATAAATAAATTTATAATATTAACAATAATAATAATAATAATAATAATAATAAATAATAATAATAATAATAATAATAATAATAATAATAATAATAATAATAATAATAATAATAATAATAATAATAATAATAATAATAATAATAATAATAATAATAATAATAATAATATAAACTTCTTATTATTCTTTCTTTCTTGGGAAGCATATTACTATGTATTTGAAATCAATGTTCTACATGTAATTTTTTATTCATCTTATTCATTTTATTCATTGTTCATATTTCAATTACCAACATGATTACTATACATTTTACGTCTATTCTATAAAAATACAAAATAACGCAGCGTTTGAAACGCTTAGATCAAAGAGTAGTATATTTTACCATCTATATGAGCATTTAAAAAAACACTCAATGACCCATTTAAATGGCGTTAGTTCGGCGTCATAAACGTCGCGTTTTAACAAGTTAAAAAAGACACTCATTTACCCTTTTTTTTTAACTGGCGTTAGCGTCGCGTCAAAAACGTCGCGTCAAAAACGTCGCGTTTTAAAAACGTCGCGTCAAAAACGTCGCGTTTTTAAGAGCTGGTATAGAAAGGGCCTTAAAACATCCTTTTAAAATTACTCCTACAAAGAAATTTTTCTTAAGATTCATATTTTAGTCATAAATCAGTTACGATTTTATTAAAAAAACATTTTTTTTTTGTTTTTTTTATATATTTTAATCATAAAACAGTTACGATTTTATTTGACCAATTAATGTTTTTTTTTTTTTTTATTTATTTTTTTTTGTTCTAATTAATTATCACATTGCTTTTTTAATTATTGTATTACGTATTTAACTCAGTAATTAAACGCAATTAGACAAAAAAAATAATTAGTATCTTTTTGATAACAACGTTAAATATAATTTTAGACTTGTCATTAACACTAGGAAGATAATTTCTAGGAATGGTTTGTGTATATTTAGCATATTTTGTATATTTTATTTATTTAATTTCTTGTATATTTTTGTACATGAGTTTTGTTTATTTTTGTAAGTGTGCTTGTATGTTTTTGTATATAATATAATATTATATACTATATATTAATATTATATATATATATATTAAAGTAGTATACTTATAACTCTAATATTATAATATATATATACTATATATAATATATATATATATTATATATATATATAGTATACTAAATAATATATATAGTATATAGTATATATATATATATATATATATATATAGTAGTATATATATATAAGTGTATAGAGTTATATATATTTATATATAGTATATAATATAGTATATATAGTATATTAATATTTTTTTTTCGTATAGATTGTGTACTGTTTTCTTATATGTTGTTTGTACATTTTTTTCATGTGTTTTGCAATATTTTTTTTACGTGTTTGTATATTTTTGTATATCATATATATTTTTTTCTAGCATGTGATTTCATTGACGAATTCAAATTTTACAGCCGTCTTGAATTTTTCAATGTTGCCCGCATATTTTTTTCCTTCGATATTGGGCTCTAAAGTCTAAATACTTTACTTATTTTTTATTTTCACTTTTTTTTTTTTTTTTTTTCACCCTAGAGTGTTTAATCCAGAATAATATTTTCCTCATTGACTTTCCAAGTTTTTTCTCAATAAATTTTAACTGTATCCTCATCTTTGTAGTTTAATATATATTTTTATATTTATTGTTATTATATTACAATTCATATTTTTCTATTTTAATATATATTATATTACTTAGGTTACCTGATACTTGTATCCAATTTATTTTGTATTTGATATATTTGTTAACACTTCCCTATTTAAAAATTGTAACCAACATTTTTTTAGTCACTATTTCCTCACATCTTTCTGCGTTTCGCAATTGTAATTCGAAAGTTATAGTTTTTCGGAGGTCTTTCTTTTTCTTTTTCTTTTTCTTTTCTTTTTCTCTTTTTCTTTTTCTTTTTCTTTTCTTTTTTCTTTTCTTATTCTTATTCTTTTCTTTCTTTCTTCTTTCTTCTTCTTCTTCTTCTTCTTCAAAAACAGATTTTAAATCACATTTTCAGGAATTGATTACAGTGTTTTAGGAGCCTCAGTATTTTAAATAATTTAATAACCAGTATTATATTACCTGGCCAACGTTTTTCTTAATAGAGGTAAACCTCTGATATCTGGGACAGAATAATAACATTTCAGTCACTAATTAACGCTTTACCACAAGAAACTCTCAGTGAACAAATTGCTATAATATATACGCTAGGTATATATATATCTATATATATATTAAATATATATATATAATATAGATAATATATAAT
>JABUQX010026591.1:5000-25000 GCA_015478945.1 Trachelipus rathkii | reverse complement strand
CTCCTTATATTAATTCCAAGCATCTTTCTTTTGAAAACTTCATCCATTTGCTTTAGTACATTCAACCACGCTTCTTTTTTACCTTTAACTTTGTCATCACCTCTTCATTCCACACATTCGCTGTTAACATTCTTACTTTTCCTACTTTAGCACATCCACCACGCTTCCTCTTGCACTACTAACATTGCTTCCTTCAGTTTTGCCCCAGACTTGTTTAGTATCAACTCATTCACATTCAACCGATTACTTAGCGAGCGCTCTTCATTACTTATCCTATTGTTTGTTCAAACTAATTCTCACTCTTTAATTTTAACCTACTTTCCTTTTCGTATTCACCTTCCTCTCCATCCAAGCCCCACTAACGTTATTTTACATAGAACAATATAATGATCGATTGAATCCCATTCCCTAACACCTCACTGTTTAACTCCAACCACCCATACTTCAACAATACCTTTTCAACCAACACCAAATCAATACATACTTTCACTTCAGGATACCATCTCTTATCTACACCAACTCTAGTATACTTATGGATACTCTTGTGTTTAAAGAAAGTATTACTTACACACATACCTCTACCTCATACCGTTACTTTTATCATTATAAAATAAATCTCGCAGAGTAAGCCTTTATAAAAGGTTATTTAGGGAAGATTAGTTATTATTATTATTATTATTATTATTATTATTATTATTATTATTATTATTATTATTATTATTTTATTATATTATTTTATTATTATTATTATTATTTTTATTTTTATTATATTATTATTATTATTATTATTATTATTATTTTTATTATTATTATTATTATTATTATTATTTTATTATTATTATTATTATTATTATTATTATTATTATTATTATTATTATATTTTATCATATTATTATTATTATTATTATTATTATTATTATTATTATTATTATTATTATTATTATTATTATTATTATTATTATTATTATTATTATTATTATTATTATTATTATTATTATTATTATTATTATTATTATTAGCTAAAAATTGACCATCAGATATTGACAAACAAGCAACGCATAGTCAATGAGCAAACATAGCAGCTGAAGTACCACAGATAGAAATGACTTTTGCTGACAATTTAAGACTTATACGATGGACAGAAATTTGCATTCTAAATTATATCAAGTTCTGTCATTGAGGATGCTATAAATAGTATGAAGAACAAAACCTCTTACATTCATAGTGTACCAAACTGAATTTGTAAATACCGAATGAAAGAAATCTTTCTTACTTTATCCATCCTTTATAAAACCATCCTCCGTTGCACAAATTCCCTTACGCTTGCCGGAAAATTTACGGCCCTCTCCGATCGAGAGAGAGAGAGAATATTGGAAGAACGGAGGGAGCATTTTCCTCAATCCCCTTCCAATTCTACCCTGTTAAACTGAGCAATAAAAACTTTAGAATTTGTCGCTTTACAAAAAAAAAAATAATTTCTCAATATAATAATTGGTTTGACAATTTATATAAATTTTGAGTATGAAGGAGAAATCCTCCTAAGCCCCCGACACTTTCTAAACAGCTCCTGCAACATACATACATGTGTGTACTAAACATCCACATAAATATTTATAAAACAGATATAAAATTTTAGAAACAGATATAAAGTTTTAGGAAAGCTTAGGATAAAAAATACAGAAACAATATGTTATCTTCAAATGAATGAAACTATAAAGAAGGGTCCCAACCTTATCCTACGCTACTTTAATTGGACAGAGCAAGTATAGTTGTATTAATCAAAACAAATTTTTAAACTCGTGCTTAAAAAACAAAAAATAAAAAGGGGTCACACAATACAAAACACTTACAGTAGACTGACCTAAAAAATATAAAGTCACTCTTAACATGCAAAAAATAATTAATTAATAAACAGTAAAAAAATAAAGTTAATGGTTCTGCTTTATGGTAATCAAGAGATATAACAAATACACAATGCACTATTTAAGATACTGTACAATGTTATGAGAAGCATGATTCAACAACTTAATTCAGTGTTGGCATGCAACTGCTCGAAAACTGAAAAATAAATGTCTCTTGGGTCTCTAGTATTGCAATCTTGGTAACATCAAGGTGCAAAACATTCTTTCGATCATGACCTCATTCTACTAACGTGAAAATAAGGTTTGTAATGTAAACAAATTTCGATTGTCCCTTTTTGCAACGGCGATATTATCAAAGAAAATTTTTCAGCTATTACTGCATAGAATGGAATGGGAAAATTTGTTTATATATAAACAAATTTGATGGGCACAGAACAAATACCCCTCCCTCGCTCATGCTGAAACAAGAGAAGTTACAAGTTACTGTGCATCGAAATAATAATAATAATAATAATAATAATAATAATAATAATAATAATAATAATAATAATAATAATAATAATAATAATAATAATAATATAATAATAATAATAATAATATAATAATAAATTGTAGGGATCCTCTAAAATCGTCCTCGAACACACTAGACAAATTATATGTATATGTCATAGATGTTGAAATTCAAGATAAACCTTTCTCTTTGTTGCAGTTAAGGAAACTTTGTATAGGACATTATATTTGCCTCTAATTGTAGACTGACCAACTGTGTCTTTTCCATTATCTAATACGTGACACTTCAAGGGATTGTTCTAGCAAGTCAGAGATTAAAAAGTACAAGGGAGAAAGGGACCAGGAAAACTTTCAGTTATTCGTTCCTTTACAGGAATAAAAGAAAAAAGTGGAACGAAGACGTACTTTGTTACTCCAGAGACAGTAAAACTTCGTTTAGTATGGAAATAAACAGACTTGTGTCTATATATACTATAAATATATACTATATATATATATATATATATATATATAATATACCTAATATATATATATAATATATATATCATATATATATATATATAATATAGTATAATATATATAATATTTCGGTGTCATATATATATATATAATATATATATATATATAACATATTATATATATATATATTATAATATAATATATATATATTATATATATCATATTAATAATTATATATCATATAATATATATAATATTAATATATAAATACTATATATATATATATATATTAATATATATATATAATTCTATATATAATATATTAGATATATATATATATTATAAGATATATATATATATTATATATATATATATATATATATATATATATATATATATATAATTATTATATAGTATGAGAATTAATGCGAACTTGTAATAGTGTTTCGGCGTGTTAGGACTACTGAGAGAAAATGGAAGTGGTGAAATACTGTCAATTATCATAAACGATAATTTCGATGATCAAGAACTTATTTTCAAAGCGTTAGCAATACTTTTAAGTTATAGATATACTTGCATTGCAACAGAAAAAGCTCAAGAAGTTATTGAGATTAATGTTTTAAAAATTGAAAATACAACGTTAGAAGGAATGAATTCGCAGAGACTTTCGAACATATTAATATAGAAAGCCAAAATAATGAAAAAGAAACGTTATTTTCTAATAGACTAAACAAAATAGAAAAGGAAATAAGTATGAAAGCCGTCAACTTTAAAAATGATAATACGAACAAATACTTTAATGCAGAATTTATATCATACTTTATGAAATATTGCGTGCCCATTTGGCCATTATGGTCTAATGCACTAGTTAGGCAATCAACAGTGACATTAAGCAAAGGTGAAATTTTGAGACTTATAAATGCTACAGTTGAATTTACTTTTGGTCATCAAAAAGAATGTGAAATATATTATATATATATATATATACTATATATATATAATATTATAATATATATATAATATTATATATATAAAAAACCAAATAATACCCTATATAATAAATGATATACTACATATATAATATATATATATATTATATTTAATATAAAATTAACTTAGTTTCAACATAAATTTAGTAAGTTTGTTTCTATTTCTGAAAATAGCAAGCTATAAATAATCTTATCCAGCATAAACGCATGGCATCAGTATATTATATATATATATATATATAATAATATATATATATATATATTATAGTATATATATATAGTATATATATATTATATATATATATATATATATATATATATATATAATAATTACAAATATATTATATCAATATATATAAATATATATATATATATATATATATATATATATATATATATATATAATATATGTATAATATATTATATATATTATATATATTTTATATATATATTTATATACTATTCTATTATATAGATATATACATATATAATATATACTTATATATATTTATATATATTATATATTATATATATATATAATATATATATATACTATATAATATATACTATAATAATATATATATATATATATAAAAATTTATTATATATGTATATATTATACTATATATATATAATATATATATATATATTATATATATTATATATAGTATATATATATATATATAATAATACTTATATATATATATAATAAATTATATATATATTATATATATATAATATCAATAATATATATATATATATATATATATATTATATATATATATTATATATACTATATATTATATATTACTTCAATAAAAGAAGAAAATTAATTAACATTGATAGCAATTCAAACAATTAAGAAAATATTTTATTAAATAAAAATTCTTCACTTGATCTCTTCATCAAAAAAATGATTGATAAACTTCCATCCAGTTTACTATTGTGTAGCTAATTCAATTGAACATCATTAAAGCCAATTGGTTAGTGCTTTCTTTCCCTGTAGAATTAAAAAGTATGTTTTGATCTTTTTAGTAGTAGAGTATAATTTTTTAAGTGTAAGTTTTGAGTGGGGGCAAGAAGCCTAAGAATCGCTTAACAATCAAATAGTCAGGACATGTACAGACACAATTATTTACAAATTCGTAAAATTTTTAATAGATATCGATAGAATGAGTGACTTTACAAAGATTAGTAAGTAAGGATCTTTGATTCGCGAACTTGTTAAAAAATCGATCAGAAAAGAAATTTTTAATTTTTTTTAATCTTTTTGTTGGTACTGAACATTATATGCTTTGATCTTTTAAAATAGAAGCAAGGGAGTGGTATCAATCTCTTCGTTATAACATGGAGAGTCAGTATTCGGATGGTGGACAGTAGCCACTAGTGGCAGATTAATCTTATACTCAAAAAACAAAATGGCCGCCGCGCTGGCGTACATGTTACTGGTTTTTCATGTTTATCTCGTAAAATACAATATGTGTGACAAACTGACCTGTTACAAAAAGTATTCAGTATTACATTTTACACAAAACATGTTCTCAGGGTATTTTGTGTATGGTTGACCTTTAATATAGAAATTCGGCTTTTAAAAGAAGAATTTATGATTTTGTTTTCCAAAAAGTAGAAAGTGTTGTTTTTGATTTATTTATTTTTATTTGTAAATATATAAATGGTAAGTTTACAATTGAATTACATAATCTAAGACATAATTAGACTTCAAAGTTAATAGAAATATCAAACATATGTCTACTGTATTTTACTAAAGAACAGTATATCAATTACAATCTCCATCGTAAATCTCGTCTTCACTTTCTATAGCTGATTCATTGCATTAATCTATGTCTTCTGTATTCTTAGAGTTTTCCCATAGTTCTGGATCACCTTCACATCTACACATTTCTGTGCACTTTAGTCCATACATGAGACAGGTGCATGGTGGACAACAGCGATGTAGGGAGCACGTGCAATTACAAAGCTCTGCCATAAAGTCTGGAACACAAGGCAAGGTGCAAGAGATTGGTTCAAACGTTCCTCCAACGTACGCCCATCCGAAGTCGATTGGTGACGGTATGACTGGGTTTGGTTTGATATCTTGATTCCACTCAAGTGCCTGAAGATGAGCTCTTAACAGTGCTGGAGTTAGAGCAGCTTTTGTTGGTGGAAGATTTTCATCATGACATTGTTTTTTTTTGTGAAAAGCCACCATCGCACATCTCCACTCCAATCTCAGTCATTGTAGTTTTTGGAATATATAATTGACACAAATGACTTCAAAGCGTTTCTGACATCGTCTGGAAGAGTGGGTGTTGTACCAAGCTTTGCTAAGGCCTCTAGTACGTCATCATTAACGGAATTGAATGTTTTCCACCACTTAAGCTTCCCTTTATTGGCAAATGACTCAGTGACATCTGAACCAGATATGGCATGAAGTCCAGGGAGAGCAGCAGATTTGAGTAATCCCAGTGACTTGTAGATAGGAGGTATGTCAACAGACCTTTTCATTCCCTGCCCAAGGAAAATTCCAAAATTGTGATGTCATTTGAGGAAATCGCCTTAGGGCTAAAACCAGAACACCTGTGTTTGGCGAATAAGCGTGCGTTGTTCTGTATCCTTGATGTGATATGTATACTCCGTGAAGTATGATTTTTTGTATCTGCTTCTTCCTGTGTGGTCCGAAGGCTTGACACATCTGTTCCATCTAATGATGCAGCTTGATCCCTCCAACTAACTATATGTTTCTTGTTATTGCTCACTCCCCATTGTATTATGTTACTAGATAGGAACTCTGTAAGTTCGTCTTTGTTTTTATTATGAGCAAGCAAATTTCTTTGAGTTTTGGCTAACTTCATTTCAGATGCTGTTTTGACGGATTGGATCCTGCCCAGTTACGAAATGCATCTCATTTAATTTTTTTAAGAATTCTTCCAACTTTACGTGTCAAACACAACATGTACTGAATTGTATGCGTTGAATTTGTCACCAATCCACTTGCTTAAGTTCATTCCTAAGCTTAATGTAATTGTGCAGTAGAGCCATTCCATCAATTATAGCCGCGATTTTGTTCGATCCTTGTGAGTCTTCTGTTGGATGTGATAGTGGTGAACTGCTATCAATCTGTACTTCATTTGATGGTAATGACTCCAAAATCGCTGCAAGTTTGGATTTATTGTTTCTCATCACTAGCAAACAATGATTTTGGGAGGGGTGAAAATTCGTAGTTGCTTAGATTGAACTTTATGTCAATATCATCTCTGTTTCGAGATGCTATCAATATCCTAGACATAAGTGAGAGATCTGTTTTCATAGATACAATTTTGTCTTTAGAGAAACATTTAACATTTTTTCACTTGACGCTTATACAAGTTTTTGTGAGATTATTTCTTCATTGAGACAAAATTATGCTGTGCTAGTTGTACACGCTCTTGCCTAGTTATACAAGATTATTCCAATTTTGACCACTTCTTCTATTGTCACTTACAAATCATTGCAGTCCATCCGGGAAACTCTTTGAGTAAGAATGTAGGTTAGTGTTGATTTTACAATGAAAAGGGTATAGGTGAATTATAAATGCATCTATTGAGTTTCAAAGACATTGGCAGATTCTGGCGTTTTTGAGGCAAGTACTCTAGAAGCTGGTTTTTGTGAGTTCCAACATTTTATCCAAGCAATTTCAGTTTCATTTGAAAATTTCGTGTTAGTTCAGGGACTTTCGAGGAAAAAAACGATTTCTGCCATTATTACAATTTTGTGTATACCTACCAGTCTCCATGCACTTTCAATTTTCGGTTTTGAGTGCCTCGTAAGCTTCAGAGGGTACACATTCGACTGACAACCAATTTTCCCTTCCTATGAAATTTTTCAGATATCTGGAATCTGATATGATTGTAATACATCCATCTCAGCAAGATACAGTGAAATCATACGTGCAAGATTTAGTCTATTAAGAGCAAATAAATATTTCAGAATGTCATGAAGAGAAGCCAGGCTGAGAATCCAATAAGATGTTCCAACAGATCTGATAAAGCACAGCATAGACTGTACTATATCCATATATGAACACGTTATCTTGAAGACTGGTTCCACTGATTTCCTGGAACTCACAAATCTTTTAATTTCTTCAAGTACCTTATCATATTTTCTTTAAGGAAAGAGGTTGCTGCATCATGTTTTTGTTTAATATTGGTTTCATTGTTAGATTCTAAACTTACTGTCAGTTCATCCAGTAGAGGCTGTAACAAGGTAATTTTTCCCGGTTGTTCCTTATCAAATTCTTCTAGAAGAAGAATATTTAATGTGGTTGTAGTTGTTAAATGGGCTTCAATAGCTCTCCTTATGTGTCTTCCCTCTAGTATTTGTTTCATAGTCACCGAGGACTAGAAATCGCATTCCACCCATAGCTTTGGTATTCCACTTTCACATACGAACTCACCAATTGTTTTAAGTTGAGCTATTATTATATGCAGTTCTCCAGGCTTCAATATTGATTTGCCTTTGCAATCTTCTTTTGCTATTTCAAGCTGCTTTAAAGGTTTATAAATTGCTATGTCAGCTGTAACAACGACTTTTTTTGACGTTTTATTCCTGGATTCGTTTAGTTTTTCAAGTTGCCTCATAACTGTTAACTGAACAGAACTATTAGTTGGATGGAGGCTCTGGAATTACTGGCAGCAAAAAAACTCTGGAAGCACATTTGACATCTCCTAAATAGCTGTTATACTCAATCCATGTGGAAGAGGAGATAGTTATGTCATTACGATTCAATATGGCTCTTCGTAATAGGAACCAAGCACTGTCAAAACATATTGCTTTGTGAAGTAATTCACCATATTGCTGGACAATGTTGGAAACTACAGGTTCTGGACAACATGTATTCCAGTTCGTAGGTTTTGTACAAGAAAGGATTTTTGGTAAGGTATCTTCAAGATATGGTAATGACAAATTATTTGATGAGGCCAATGATATTGGAGTATGTCGATCAGACTCTTTTACATCTTGGTAAACAGTTACAGCCGTCCCATGAAATGTCCTTCTTCCGTCAATGGTGTCTTTACAAAAGTCAATATTGTCCGTAGCACAATGTATAAACCTGTCAGTAACCAAATCTGGTAGTATGTGCACGCCATCATTGCTAATAATCCTATTAGCCACACTTTTTGCAATATCTGTTTCACTTCTCAGGACTCTTGAGTAATCAATACTGCACCCAACGTTATACATGAGTTTGATCAAAGACTGACTTCGTGTTGTATAATCAAAATTTCCATGATTTTTCTTTAAAAATGTGTTTTCTTATGATGCTTGCAGATTCAAGCAATACATTCAATTCTCTCAGCATTTCATTGCCAGAACTTTCAGCTTCAGCAATAAGTTTGTGTCTAATAAGTTTCATTGAAACTCTTTGCGTCTCGTTAGCCTGGTTTGGACGAGAGAATTCATTGTCTTTGTCTGATAGTTCTGTTTCAATGAAAACTTTAAGTTGTTTGCGTGTCATAGCATTATGTTGTACATTGTTTGTAGAGCAAATATTTAAATACGTTTCTTCCGGGACATCCATGCCAAATATTTTTAATGAAGTCAGTTCCGCTCCAATATATTTGTAAACCCTACACATGCTGCCATTGAAGCAACATCCTTCTGTTGATTTGTGTTCGTATTCTTCGGTCGGAAGACGTTAGTGACATTTTTTGCCCAACATTTAGTGTGGTACATCACGTCAACTGCATGAGCGTCATTTGGGTCTACAGCTTCGCTAAGCCGTACTTGTAAAATGTCATCATTATTTAGTTCAACAGCATGGCGCAAGTTTTTTCCAGCAGTATTAGTCGACACTTTTCTCAATTTAACTCTCTAGAACCTGGCTTGTCACAAAAAAAAACATTGTTCTTTTAAATACTTTCTTGTCTGAGATCTTGTTAATTTGATAGAACAACTTTCAGATGTTGAAACACATGCCTCTTCCAATGGCTCATTTAATCTTTCCTCATGTTTCTTTTTTAATAGTTCAATATGCTTTTTTGTGGGTTATACGTTGATAACACGACCCATGCCATGCAATATTTTGTTTTTTCATAGAAGCAACACTAAAATCATCATCAAAATGGTTTACAATATTTTCGCATTGCTCATCACCATAACATTGTCTTTCAGCTATGCAATACACAAGTTTCTTGTAGCTTGGATGAGATACTAGTTTTTCAGACGATGACGAGGTACAGAGGAGACAACTAGGAATATTGATCATCTTCCTTTTCTTCGCCAAACTACACTGATATGCAGCATCCATTATTAAGTTTTTTTTCTGGTTACTTTTTCAGCTTATATGTAACCTAAATAGTTATATTAGCTTAATATTGAAAATATACAAATTTTAAATGCATAAATTGCTTGTACAAAGTTAAAAAAAAAAATGATATTGGTGAGTAATACTGGAGATTTCAAGCATCTGAGATAATTCTTTATTTAAAAGCCGAATTTCTATGTTAAAGGTCAGCTGAACACAAAATACCCTAGGAACATGTTTTGTGTAGAATTAAATATTGAATACTTTTAGTAATAGGTCACTTTGTCGTAAATACTGTATTTTACGAGATAAACATAAAAAATCAATATCATGTACGGCAGAGCGGTGGCCTTTTTTTTTTTTTAGTATAAGATTGATCTGCCACTAGTGGCTACTGTCCACCATCCAAATACTGATTCTCCATGTCATAACGAAGAGATTGACACCACTTCCTTGCTTGTATCATCAAAAATCCCACGGATGTACACTTGCAAGCCAACTATTTCATTTTACATTGATTCTCACATGAGGCTTTTTCATTTTTTCAATATTTTGAAAGTTCTGTTTCAACTTCCAAAATGTTTGAAAAATGTTTCGATTGAATCTTTCAAAAAAAACATCACATTTTCAAATGAATTAGAGCAGTGCTGTCACAAATCATGGAACTGAAATGTAGTACATAATGGAAGAGTGAAGAAGAATAAAGTTGAAGAAATAAATAAACTTTTTAAAAATATGCTTTTGATTACAAATTTCAAAACATCTGAGTTTTTTGAAAAAGGTTTAATATTTTTCTAGTTTTCCCTTTCTTATTGCTGCTTTAATTTTAATACTTCCATCTCCGACAACACTTAGCATATATATATATAATATATATATATATATATATTATCATATATATATTAATATTATATATATATATATATATTTTATATATTATAAGTATATATATATTATTATATATTTTAATATTATATATATATATATATATATATACTATCTATTATATTTATATATATATTATATATAGTATATTTATTATATATTATAATAATATTATATATATAATAATATATTATATATATAATATATTATATATAACGCGGTAGACAGGAGGTTTAAACACACCCGAAATTATTAAGCGTCAAATATTTTGAATGGCTTGAGTTATTAATTTATATTTTCAATAATAATATATGATAATTAATCAAAGTAAATAAAGGGAATATTTTAAATAGAATGATGAATCATATTGTGGTCCGTGAGATTCTTAGGTTACTGGGGAGTTGAAAGCATAAGGAGAAATCTTCTGGCAAGGCAATAGTAAAGAACTGAATAAATAGTGACCTTCTGACTGGACAACGATATGATGATGGTGCAGAGGCAATGAAGAATAGTTTTGGAGGCGTTTAAGTTGTCCAAAACATTAAGCCGGTTTTATACGCGTTCATCTTCTGGGTCAGTCATGTTAAGTAGTATAAGTACAAGCACATTAGAAACTTTAGCCTCAGCTATGCGAACTAGGCTCTATTTTATTAGACAAGACGGATTGCAATTTTAATAGAAAAAAAATAGAACAAGATTTTCCAGACCAAAATGGACAAACCATACGAAGTGAGAAACATTAGATTGGTGGAAAGTTACGTGGCTTGTTACTCTCTAGATAAATTTTTAAAGCATTTGTGGAAGCTTTAGAGGAGCTTTAACACTCGGGTCAGGGGCAACACTGGGTAATTTTTAAACGGAACTTCATTTAGTATACATAATTTCAATGCAAATGAAGTCCCGTTTAAAAATTATCCGGTGTTGCCCCTGACCCGAGTGTGAACGTGGAGGTCTGCCAAAGGTGATGTGTTCCACCAAAGACAATGCCTCACTCCTCTCGAGAAGCCAAGTTAGCTTCAGAGGTAACGTGGTGGGTTTTTTTTTAGCTCACGTGGTAGAGGTAACTCTTAGTTTACCATTTAAGGGTAAGGGTTCAAACCCACTTAGAGTCATATGAAACGTACAAATAGTTATGCGGTTTATGCATTAAAATTATGTATACTAAATGAAGTTACGTTTAAATATTACTCAGTGTAACGGCCCCTGACCCGAGTGTGAGCGGGGGGTGGATCACCGGAGGCTTAGAATGCCTAACCAAAACATGATCTCACTCTCTGAGAAGCTAAGTTAGCTTTCAGTGGTAAGTAGTAGGTTTCCTTTTAGCTCATCGTGGTCAGGAGGTAACACTCTTTGTTTGCCATCTTGAGGGTAAGGGTTCAAATTTAATTGATTCTAAATTTGTATTCTTGAAGGGAGGAATGGCGCCCAGAGAAAAGGCGAGACAGCATTACAAAGGTTTGAAGGTCCAAAGCTTGTTCCGTAGGGGATATTTCGGTTGGATGTGTTTGAAGCAGGGTTGTGGAGTCGGTTCAAAAATTTTCCGACTCCGACTCCGACTCCAACCCTCTTCAAAATTACCGAGTCCAACTCCGACTCCGACTCCGACTCCGACTTCGACCTCTTGAAAATTACCGACTCCGACTTCGACTCCGACTCCGACTCCACCCTTTTGAAAATTACCGACTCCGACACCGACTTGCAATTTCTATGTATTTCTTAATCCCCGGTTCCTAGTATTCTTCACCATGGGCGGTACCCTGTTTGACCCTACGCTCGGGTGTGAGCGGTAGGAGTACGAAGAGTTCTGACGCGTGAACAGCTGAAGTATTTACGGGTTCTTCTTTTAGCTCATCGTGGCGTAGTGGTCAAATATTGCACGCTCATCTGCTAGGGTCCAGGATCGAATGCCATCATTTTGAAAATACATCAGGGGTATTTTATTACTATGACTATGATTGCAGGTTATTGCAATCTATGTATTTCTTCATCCAGGATCCTGTATTCTTTCACATACGGTAACCGTCTGTTGACCTACGTTCGAGTGTTCGAGGGAGGGACACGAGGGTACTGACGTGTGGACAAGCTGAAGTTTCGGTTCTTCTTTTTAGTTCATCGTAGCGTGTGGTCAAACACTTTCGCACGCTCATCTGCTAGGGTCCAGGATCGAATCCCAGCTTGGTGAAAATACATCAGGGGTATTTTATTACAATGAATATGGTGGCAGGTTATTGCAATTTCTATGTATTTCTTAATTTCCGGTTTCTAGTATTCTCACCATGCGCGGTACCCTGTTTGACCCTACTCCCGAAGTGTGGCGGGAGGGGCACGAGAGTCGCTGACGCGTGGACAGCTGAAGTATTTCCGGGTTATTCTTTTAGCTATTCGTTGCGTAGTGGTCAAACACTTTGCAATGCTCACTGCTAGGGTCCAGGATCGATCCCAGCATGGTGAAAATACTTTAGGGGTGTTTTATTAATATGATTGCAGGTTATTGGAATTTCTATGTATTTCTTAATCCTTGGTTCCTAGTATTCTTCACCATGAGCGGTACCCTGTTTAACCCTACGCTCGGGTGTGAGCGTGAGGACCACAAGAGGAGTACTGACGCGTACACAGCTGAAGTATTCCAGGGTTTTTCTTTTAGCTCATCGTGGAGCTAGTGGATCAACACTTTAACACGCCATTGCTAAGGGTCAGGATCGGATCCCGCCGGTGAAAATACATCAGAGGTATTTTATTACTCGGAATATGATGGCACGGTTATTGCAATTTCTATGGTATCTTCCTATCCCAGTTCTAGTATTCTTCACTATACGAGGTACCCTGTTTGATCCTACGCCCGAGTGTGAGCGGGAGGAGCACGAGGAGTACTGACGCGTGGACAGCTGAAGTATTTCCGGGTTCTTCTTTTAGGCTCATCGTGGCGTGTGCAAACACTTTGGCACGCTTCATCTGCTAGGGGTCCAATATCGATTATAGCCATGGTGAAAATACTTCAGGGGTATTTTATTACTATGAATATGATTACGGTTATTGCACTTATATATAGTATATATATATATTATATCATAAATATTATATATATATATATATATATATTAATATATATATTATATATATATATATATATATAAATAGTTATCTATATATATATTATATATATATATATATAATATTATATATATATATATTATATTATTATAAAGTATATATATATATATATATTATATATATATTAAATTATATTATATATTATATATATATAATAAGTATATTATATATATTATATCTTATAATATATATATAATATATATATAATGTATATATATATAATATATATATATATAATAAATATAATATATATATATATTATTATATTATATATATATATATATATATATATATAATCACATTGTAGAAAATATTTTAATGTCTACGTGGACATCGTATAATTTATATATTAATATTACATATAGTTATTATATATATATATATATATATATATATATATATATTTATATAATATATATATATATATATAATATATTATATATATATATAATATATAGTATACACTACTTTTCACTTCATTTTTAATGCTTGTGTTCAAAGCAGAAATTATGGAAAGTTATTAAAATCTACTTCTATACACTCAAAAAAGGCCGCATATCCTGGTGAAGCTTTCACTCTTTTCGAAAGGTGTGTCACCAACTAAACCAGTTGCGGGGAGAGTTGTTCAAGCTAGTGGAAAGGCTCGGAAATGCAAGAAGCTGGCAATTGAGTACTTTATTGCTACTAAAACGAAAGCAAAGTGACAACTTCTTTGACAATGTTTCCTAAAGATGTTTACTTCATTGGTCCATAATTTCAGGGTGAGGGTTTTTTACAGAGCTATTGATATACTAATAGGCCATAGGAGGTATCAGATATGAGGAAGGTGAACAGATGTTTTGCTTTCTTGAGCCTACAGCCCTCTAACAGGAACAAACAGATAAGAGCTCATGGAGTCCCTGCCTGAAACTTTTACAAAAAAAAATAAGCCAACGTGACAGTTCTTTAGTTACGGAAATTGTCCTGCTACAGGAGTTGTGGCCAGTGACATCAAGAAATTGAAAAATGACAAAAAATCAAGTGGCAAATCTTTGTTGATTTGAAAAATAATATGTGTCTTTAGTCATTCCAGACGGTGTACAGCTTTTACATTTTCTGAACACTCCCAGTAACTTCATCATCTGAGAGATCTTTTTCAATTACAACAAAAAAAGACTATTTGGAAGTAATATGACGACCGTAAGGTTCAGTGAATTGGCTGTACTTAGCATAGAGTATGATCGGGCTCGCGCACTGGACTTGAAGAAATTAGTGCGAACATTTTGTGATGCCCAGAGACGAAGGGGATTAATGATCATTTAGAAAGACTATTAATGTTAAAGGTAAAAAGTAATGACAAATGTTGTATTGTTTATCTAGTAAGTTTTGCTTTACTTTACCAATAACGTAATGTAAAAGTGTTTTAAAATGCGCATCTCTTATATATTATATATATATATACCTATTATATATATATATATATATATATATATATTATATATATATATATTATATATATATATATAATATATATATATATAATATATATATATATATATATATATATATTATATCTATTTATATATATATAATATATATATATATATAATAGTATATTAATTATATAAATATATATATATATTTTATATATTATATATTATATATATATTATATAATATATATATATATAATTCTTTTCATCGTATAACTCTGGTTCTCTTTGTAATGTAATTTTTCTTTGATATGAACAAGAAACTTTTTTTGTCCTTTAAGTTCAAAAACTCTAAATCACCCGTCCATGACTAACGAGGGCGGCACAAAATAGCTCGCTGGGGGGCGCACAAATAAGGTCGCGGGGGGGGGGCGAACTGACTTAGTTACGCCACTGATATATATATTATATATATATAATATATATTTTATATATAATATTTATATATTATATGATATATATAGTATATATATATATAATATAGTATATATATATTATATTATATATATAAAATTATTCATTATAATAATATATATAATATAATATTATATATATATAATATTATATTAATTAATAATATATATATAGTATATATTATTAATATATATATATTATATATATATATATATATTATAAAATATAATTTTTTAAATATATATATTAATTATATATTATATATATTATATATATATAATATTATCTATAGTATATATATATTATTATATATTATTATATATATATATATATAATATATTATATATAATATATATATATATTATATATATATATATTTGCTAAGTGTTGTCGGAGATGGAAGTATTAAAATTAAAGCAGAAATAAGAAAGGGAAAACTAGAAAAATATTAAACCTTTTTCAAAATAACTTATTTATTTCTTCAACTTTATTCTTCTTCACTCTTTCATTATGTACTACATTTCAGTCTCCATAATTTGTGACAGCAACTGCTCTAATCATTTTGAAAATGTGATGTTTGTTTTGAAAGATTTTCAAGCAAAACATTTTCAAACATTTTGGAAGTTGAAACAGAACTTTTGCTTTTTGTTATTGAAGAAATGAAAAAGCCTCATGTGAGAATCAATGTAAAATGAAATAGTTGGCTTGCAAGTGTACATCCGTGGGATTTTTGATGATACAAGCAAGGAAGTGGTGTCAATCTCTTCGTTATGACATGGAGAATCAGTATTTGGATGGTGGACAGTAGCCACTAGTGGCAGATAATATTCTAATACAAAAAAAAAAAAAAAAAAAAGGCCGCCGCTCTGCCGTACATGATATTGATTTTTTATGTTTATCTCGTAAAATACAGTATTTACGACAAAGTGACCTATTACTAAAAGTATTCAACTATTTAATTTCTAGCACAATAGTACGCGTAAACATGTTCTAGGGTATTTTGTGTTCGGCTGACCTTTAACATAGAAATTCGGCTTTTAAATAAAGAATTATCTCAGATGCTTGAAATCTCCAGTATTACTCACCAATATCATTTTTTTTTTTAACTTTGTACAAGCAATTTATGCATTTAAAATTTGTATATTTTCAATATTAAGCTAATATAACTATTTAGGTTACATATAAGCTGAAAAAGTAACCAGAAAAAAAACTTAATAATGGATGCTGCATATCAGTGTAGTTTGGCGAAGAAAAGGAAGATGATCAATATTCCTAGTTGTCTCCTCTGTACCTCGTCATCGTCTGAAAAACTAGTATCTCATCCAAGCTACAAGAAACTTGTGTATTGCATAGCTGAAAGACAATGTTATGGTGATGAGCAATGCGAAAATATTGTAAACCATTTTGATGATGATTTTAGTGTTGCTTCTATGAAAAACAAAGTATTGCAGGGCATAGGTCGTGTTATCAACGTATAATCCATAAAAAGCATATTGAACTATTAAAAAAGAAACATGAGGAAAGATTAAATGAGCCATTGGAAGAGGCATGTGTTTCAACATCTGAAAGTTGTTCTATCAAATTAACAAGATCTCAGACAAGAAAGTATTTAAAAGAACAATGTTTTTTTTTGTGACAAGCCAGGTTCTAGAGAGTTAAATTGAGAAAAGTGTCGACTAATACTGCTGGAAAAAACTTGCGCCATGCTGTTGAACTAAATAATGATGACATTTTACAAGTACGGCTTAGCGAAGCTGTAGACCCAAATGACGCTCATGCAGTTGACGTGATGTACCACACTAAATGTTGGGCAAAAAATGTCACTAACGTCTTCCGACCGAAGAATACGAACACAAATCAACAGAAGGATGTTGCTTCAATGGCAGCATGTGTAGGGTTTACAAATATATTGGAGCGGAACTGACTTCATTAAAAATATTTGGCATGGGATGTCCCGGAAGAAACGTATTTAAATATTTGTTCTTCAAACAATGTACAACATAATGCTATGACACGCAAACAACTTAAAGTTTTCATTGAAACAGAACTATCAGACAAAGACAATGAATTCTCTCGTCCAAACCAGGCTAACGAGACGCAAAGAGTTTCAATGAAACTTATTAGACACAAACTTATTGCTGAAGCTGAAAGTTCTGGCAATGAAATGCTGAGAGAATTGAATGTATTGCTTGAATCTGCAAGCATCATAAGAAAACACATTTTTAAAGAAAAATCATGGAAATTTTGATTATACAACACGAAGTCAGTCTTTGATCAAACTCATGTATAACGTTGGGTGCAGTATTGATTACTCAAGGGTCCTGAGAATTGAAACAGATATTGCAAGAAGTGTGGCTAATAGGATTATTAGCAATGATGGCGTGTACATACTACCAGATTGGTTACTGACAGGTTTTATACATTTGGCTACGGACAATAATTGAGTTTTGTAAAGACACGCATGACGAAGAAGGACATTTCATGGGACGATGCTGTAACTGTTTCCAAGATGTAAAAGAAGTCTGATAACGACATACTCCAATACATTGCGCCTATAAATAATTTGTCATTACCATATCTTGAAGATACCTTACCAAAAATCCTTTCTTGTACAAAACCTACGAACTGGAATACATGTTGTCCAGAACCTGTAGTTTCCAACATTGTCCAGCAATATGGTGAATTACTTCACAAAGCAATATGTTTTGACAGTGCTTGGTTCCTATTACGAAGAGCCATATTGAATCGTAATGACATAACTATCTCCTCTTCCACATGGATTGAGTATAACAGCTATTTAGGAGATGTCAAATGTGCTTCCAGAGTTTTTTTGCTGCCAGTAATTCCAGAGCCTCCATCCAACTAATAGTTCTGTTCAGTTAACAGTTATGAGGCAACTTGAAAAACTAAACGAATCCAGGAATAAAACGTCAAAAAAAGTCGTTGTTACAGCTGACATAGCAATTTATAAACCTTTAAAGCAGCTTGAAATAGCAAAAGAAGATTGCAAAGGCAAATCAATATTGAAGCCTGGAGAACTGCATATAATAATAGCTCAACTTAAAACAATTGGTGAGTTCGTATGTGGAAGTGGAATACCAGAGCTATGGGTGGAATGCGATTTCTAGCCCTCGGTGACTATGAAACAAATACTAGAGGGAAGACACATAAGGAGAGCTATTGAAGCCCATTTAACAACTACAACCACATTAAATATTCTTCTTCTAGAAGAATTTGATAAGGAACAACCGGGAAAAATTACCTTGTTACAGCCTCTACTGGATGAACTGGCAGTGAGTTTACAATCTAAAAATGAAACCAATATTTAACAAAAACATGATACAGTAATTTCTTTCATTAAAGAAAATATGATACTTGAAGAAATTAAAAGATTTGTGAGTTCTAGGAAATCAGTGGAACCAGTCTTCAAGATAACGTGTTCATATATGGATATAGTACAGTCTATGCTGTGCTTTATCAGATCTGTTGGAACATCTTATTGGATTCTCAGCCTGGCTTCTCTTCATGACATTCTGAAATATTTATTTGCTCTTAATAGACTAAATCTTGCACGTATGATTTCACTGTATCTTGCTGAGATGGATGTATTACAATCAACAGATCCAGATATCTGGAAAAATTTCATAGAAGGAAAATGGGTTGTCAGTCGTAATGTTGTACCCTTCTGAAGCCTTAGAGCACCAAAACCGAAAATTGAAAGTGCATGGAGGACTGGTAGGTATTACACAAAATGATAATGCCAGAAATCGTTTTTTCCTCGTAAATCCCGAACTGAACAGAATTTCAAATGAGACGGAAATGTTGCTTGGGATGAAAATGTTGGACACACAAAACACCACGAGCTTCTAGATACTGCCCAAAAACGCCAGAATCGCAATGTCTTGAAACTCAAAGATGCATTTATAAATTCTACCAACCCTTTTCATTGTAAAAACCAACAACTAACCCACATTCTTACTCAAAGAGTGTTCCCGGAGGACGTGCAAGATTTTGTA
>JABUQX010026590.1:60000-87500 GCA_015478945.1 Trachelipus rathkii | reverse complement strand
GACGGCTTATTTATTTGAGCTCTTTTTCTGCTTTGTTAGCATTTTCATTTTTTTTACTTTGCTTCCATTTCCTTGATTATGCTGTACTCTTACTCTCTTTCTGATTTCCCAAGTATTTCATTTTTATGTTATTACTGCGTTTTTTGCAATTCGGTATGTGTTGTTCTTTCCTTGAACTATTATTTTCCACCTCAGTGAAGCACAATTTACAGAGTGCTCTTTTACCCTTGTATGTATGATTTTCCTTAAAAGTAAAATAGAGAATGGACAGGTGTTTTTTTTATCCACCCTTGTCATAGAATAAACGAGATATTATTAACTTAAACATTGACTGTACATAACTTAAAATAAATATTTTATTGTCCTGTAACACCTGTTTCCTACTAATAAACAGGTAAATAATAAGTAAAACGAAATTCAATGCAATGTTAAATGAAATTTAATGAGAGAAAAAAAAAATGAATCATCAAAAGCATTAAAAAAGAAAAGAAACCAAAAAACGATGTTAAAAAGAACGATTTTAAAAAAAACACGTTTTTTAACAACTCTAGGATAATAAATTGAAATGTCATTTACAAGGGCAAGGAAGTTAAGTAAACTGTTTAATAGCTTATGTATAGGCCAGTATGTAGAATATAGTGTGCAGTTGAGCCCCTTATTTAGGAAAACTGATTAGATAAGCTGGAGAGAGTGCAACATAGAGAAACAGAATGGTTTCTGTATTTGAGGGTAAGAGCTATAAGGAGAGGGTGAAGGAGTTTAGGAGTTTTCTGTAGAAAGGCCAATTTCCAGAGGGGACGATGATAGCAAGTCTACAAAAATATTGTTACATTTTTGACTAATACAGAGGACTAATAAATTCTTCATAATAGACCACAGACAGAAGATCAGGGGGCACAATAAGGAAATTAAGAAGGAATGCCATCTTTGATCTAAAAACATTCATACAGTTAAAAGGGTGTTAATTTTTGGAAGGTTTGCTCACAGGAGGTTGAGTGCAACATTTAAGAAGGATTGGATAGGTATATGGATGGTTTTGGTATATATAGTATATTTTGCTAAGCCAAATTGGTGGTGGGTTTTAGTTATGTAGTTATGAAGATTAAAACTGCATGTTATGGGACTGACAAACTTTAAAGCTTGTGTTATTGTTAGCATGTACCTTAGCTATATATTTTTTCTTTTGATTGTAGACTAGGATATACTATATAAGTTATTGACAAAGCCCTAGAGTGCTTTGTGGATTTGCATGACCATGTTTAGTTATTGTTTTTATTCTAGCTGACTGAGACAGTCTCGAGAGGCCCATGTGGCTTTCTTACCGTCTCTATTTACTTTTTATTTTTGTATTTTGTTTTATTTTAGGTAATTGTTTATGGTGGAAGTGAATGTCACAGTGCATATTTGAAAATCAAGCCTAGGATGGTAGGTCCTTTATGAGGGGAGTCTATCGTTTTAAAGATAACTGTTGGACGGATATTTGATTCTCTTCTAACAGGGTTAATTAATATGATACGAGGATTTTTGAGGTTGAAGTCATTCAATTTGTTGATAGTCATTTGTTCCAGTTGGTTTATGTATTGCCGTAGTTCTCTGCTTGCTGATTTGTGAGAATTTTGAGCCATGATTGTTAGGTCATCTGCATAACTTGATTTTTATAGAAGGGGAATTGGGAAGTTCACAGGTCATCCATAAAAAAGATTAAAGAGTGATCGTGATTAAGGGTGGCACCCTACCTCCATTAATAAAGTTGTTATTATAGGAGGAATCGTGTCCTTGTATGATAATCTGTGCTGCACAACTGTATAGATATTTTCTATATTTTCTAATTGGTTGATGTTTATTTCTGAGTTTAATACTTTGTCTATTAAAAGGGATGTGGAACTGTGTCAAATGTCTTGTTGATATCTATTGCTACTAGAAATGTGCGAGAAGGGGGGAGGGGTTGAAACTGGGAGGGATAGTATGACTCTCAGCATGGTTTTAAAAAGGGAGATCATGTCAGAAAACATTTTAGAATTTATGGAATTCATTACTGACTGCATTGACAAAGGAGATCAGTTGATATTATATATTTAGACTTCAGGTAAAGCTTTTGATAAAGGACTGATGAAAAAGTTATGCCAATGTGGTTAGTGGGAATGGTAGTGGTTGTGGAATAGAAAAACAGTGGTTAAACTAAATGGCAATGTCGATCATGGGAAAGAGTGAAGTGGTATCCCAAACAGGTCAGTGCTGGGGCCACTTTTGTTCCTCATATATTTTTAGACCAGGAACTTAAATATTAGGTTTCTAAGTTTGCAGATGATCCCAAAGTGGCTACCTCAGTAAGGAGATAGTGATGGATGTAAAAAGATTCAAAATGATCTTGGATAAACTTCTTGGGTAGGTAAGTGGCAAATGAGTAAAAAGTATAAGGTTTTTCACCTAGGTTATTCAAATAATAGTTTTATCTACAATATGAATGGGGATTGTATTTGCGCGAATTTGGAGGAAAAAGATTAAGTTAATTATAAGCAGTAATTTGAAAGAGATTAATCAGTGTTTGGAAGGAATAAAGCTAATAAGATGCTAGGATAATAAATTGCAATGTCATTTCAAGAGCAGATTGTTATAAGTAAAGTGTAAATAGCTATGGTTAGGCCAGTATGTAGAGTATTGTTACACCAAGTCTAGGCCCCTTGATTTAAGGGAAAGACAGAAATGCTAGAGATTGCAACACAGAGCCAAGGGTGATTCTCGGGTTTGAGGGGAAAGAGCTATAAAGAGAGGCTGAAGGGTTAGGAATGTTTTCTGATGAAAGGCGATTTCTCAGAGGGAAACATGATACAAAAGTCTACAAAAAATATTTACATCTATTTAATACGGAAACCAATTTAATTCTTCATAGTTGACCAATGGATGCGGAGAAAGATTAAATTAGAAGCAGGGGCAGTTGCCTCTTGAATAAGAAAGTATATCATCATAATAGTTATTAATTTCTGGAATGTTTGCACAGGATTGTTGAGTATGACTCGATTGCAACATTTAACAAAGGATTGGACAGGTATATGAATGTTTGGGTATCATATACGGTAGTATATTTTGACTAAGCCAAATTGGTAGTTTTTTTTTAGTTACAGTAGTTATTGTGGTTAAACTTACATGATTGACTATGTCAACTGATTTTTTTACGTAGTTTTTTTTTTTTTAGTTATAGGACTTTGTGTATACTATGTAAGTTACTGACAACCTTAAGGTGCTTTGTTGATTTGTATGAAGCATGTTTGGTGGTTATTTATTTTGGGTGGACTGAGACAGTCTCGATAGGCCCATGTGGCTTCTACTGTCTCTATATTTCTTAATGTTCTAAAGGATGTTTTGTATTAGATTGGTTAATAGTGCACTTTTACCTAAATCCATGCTCTAGTCTGATTGCCTGGGGATCAAAGGAGAGATTCCATTTAGGATTAACCTTTTAAATACTTTGAATATTATAAATAGCAATGACATAGGTCTGTACAAAGCTAGGTTGTTAGGTTTTAGTATGGGTATTATATGTACGTATTTCTAGAGTGGAGGAGAGAATGTTAGTTTGTCATGCTACCTTAAAAATTATATATATATATATTATATATATATATATATAGTAATATATATATATATATTTATATATATATATATATATATATATAGTATATATATAATATATTTTATTATATATATATAATATAAATATATATACAGGTAATATATTATAATATATAATATATATATAGTAATATATATATATATATATATTATATATATATATATATAATATATAGATACTATATATATATATATAATATAATTAGTGAATGGCGAGCAATTATGCCGATTTTTGCCGATGCCGATGACGATGAGAAAATTTTGCCGATGACGATGACGATTAATTGAAAAAAAACATTTTAAAAATTTTCTTTCTCTTTTTCTTTTTTCACTCATAATATTATAATACATATATAATATATTGTAATATCGATATGTAAGATTTTATATTATATATGTAAAGAAATAGTGAAATCTTATTGTACCAATATAATTTTTATTTACCTAATAAATATTATATAAGGCTGTAGACAGGGAGGTCAGGGGGTTCAACTCCCAAAATTATTTTAGCGATCAAAATTTTTGATTCCTTAAGTCTCAATAATAATAATAATACATATTAATATAATAACAATAATAATAAAAATAAGGAAAATGTAATAATAATAATAATAATAATAATAATAATAATAATAATAATAATAATAATAATAATAATAATAATAATAATAATAATAATAATAATAATAATAGTTAATCAATGAAAATGAAAAGTATTTATTAACGGAAATGAGGAGACATGTTTGTGGTCCGTAACGATTCTTAGGTCAAGTGGCTGTTCCTCATACATGTATAAAATATTTAGACCAGGGACTTAAATGTCAGGTTTCTAAGTTTGCATATGATAGGCAACTTATTTTCCTTATTGATTTTTAATGTTGTTGGTATAAATTATTTAAAGAAAGGAGGTTCTGTAATCGTTGATGGATGAGCAGGTTCATTCCTTCTTCAGTTAAATTTTTCGTTTCCTCATTCATTCCTTCTAAAACAAATCTTTCTTTCCTCATACCATGGGTCGATCGTGCTTATTCTCTGGCCATTCATTTTCTAGAGACAGTGCCTATCGGGTTGTGGAAAAATTCTCGTTTCTCCTACACTTTCGCTAATTTTCATTCAGGTTAGGAATCGCTGCAGGATACTCTTCGACGAGCAAAGCTGGCTTTTCATCAAATGAAAGTGCGCTAACCTCCTTGGTTCTCCTACTGACCAAATCTTTCATCTCTAGCACTTCTGTAAATCTGCCTTTCCTCCTCTATTTCTTCCTATCATTGTGTTGCTAATTCTCAACTGAAAAGGCTAATCTCTTCGGCCCCTCGCCTCCAACTATTTCTCTATGTCCGAATATAGCACTTCCTCCCTCAATGTTGGAACCCTCTCACATGTCCACCTTTCCGAAAAAAAACGAAGCCGCTCTGATCCTTAATTCTCGCGCTGTAGCTCTCACTTGTATTCTATCTAAGATCTTTGAAACCCTTCTCAACTCACTTCTAGATCATCTGGAAACTCTTCCGATGGCCAGTACGGCTCTCGTTGCACGAATTCTTCTATCTAAACCCGATTATGGTTTTCGCTCTTAGGAACTACGGGGAGACTTGCGGGGGCGCTTGACATATTCCAAAGCTTTTGACCGGGTATGGCACGCGTCATGGCTCTCCAAGCTCCCCTCCTTTTGGGGTTTCCTTCCTTCTCTTTGCTTACTATATCTAGCTTTCTTTCAAATCGTCAATATGCTGTTGTTGATGGGGGCGACTTCTTCTATCTTTTCTGTCAATAGTTTGGTGTTCCTCAGGTTTCTGTCTTATCCCTACTTTATAACTACTTTTCATTAATATCTTCCCACCTGCACCTCTAACTCTATCCATTGTATTCTGATGACTCGACCCTCTTCTTTAACTCATAACAATTCTTACTCCCACTTTTACTTCTGGAATTGCCTCTGTCTTAATCTTTCCATTTTATTCTCGGTGATGGATAGAAATAACTTTGTTTGAAATTCAATTCTTAAAAACCAAACTTCTAAAAATCTCCTTCTCCAAAATACCTTTCTAACTTTCCTATCTCTTTCGACGGTTCTGTTGTCTCTCTCTGGTTGACAATATAAACATCCTTGGCCTTAACATGAGCCAAAAAAATGTCTGCGAAACCTCAATCACAACGGTTGCTAGGGCGTCCTCAAAGAACTGGAAGTTATGTTAGACTGTTGAGACTTTCTCCTTTTTCTCAATTGCTCCGCATACAAAGGTCTCATCCGCCCATGTATGGAGTACTGCTCTCATATCGGGGGGGGGGCTCGGTTTCACCCGGCTTTTGGACAGGGTCGAGTAAACGGCAAAAAGGCTTATAAACTTTCTTGTACTTTCTAGTTTCCAGTTCACTTGCAGCGCGATGTTGGTGCTTTATCTCGATCCTATAGGTACCGCACGCAAGTGCGTCGAGGGAACTATTCACTCGCGTACCACCACCTTTACGACGCCTTCGTTAGCACAAAAAAAAAAAAAAAAAAAAAATTAGTGCTGAAATGAAACAACACCAATTTGTGTTTTGACATTGGTAACTTCCAGGCTAGTTTGCTGTGGTGCTTCCTTTTTCCCACCACCTCTGTTCTTTCCATCTTCTGTTTTTCCTACTGAATTTAATCTTCTCACTTTAAAGGCCTGCGTCTCTGCTCATATGCGTAATTTGCGATAAGGGTGAACTTTTGAGAGTACACCACCCCTCCTTGAATAGGCTCTGCCCGTGAGTGGTTGGTGACAACTGTAAAAAAAAAAATCCTTGAATGGGCAGAATTTGTGGCATGAACTTGAATCTCCTATTCCCCCATCCAAAACATCATTCAGATTTATCCCAGAAAATCGAATCTTTTCAACATTACCCTCAGATGGATCCTATGTCGCAACCACACAAAATTTTGACCTTTTCAAAACTTAAAATTTAACCTTTAGACTTCTAGTACTCACACACACAAACTCTACCATAGCTCGTCTACCACAACTCATTCATCAGAATTGCAAATCCTTCTATCCCCCTCTCATTCCTTTTCCACAGCAACACAAAACTAACATTTCACCAACCACACCACCTCATTTCACCGTTTCCTTTTCATCTTTGTTTCAGTCATTGCAGAGGGAAATCAAATTTGCCCTTCAAATACATCCATCACCTCTCTCCTCATCTCCTCACATTTATTCCTCTGACATTCATATACAGATACGATTCTACTTTTCGGCGAAGGATAGAGGGCGCTTACTGCGTTACGAACCTTCTCGAGCATGCATAGCATTCTGGCGAAAAATAAGTGGTAGAGGCAAGCCAACCTAACTACCCCGTCCCTTAGTCCCCTTCTACGACACGCAGGACATACGATGTGGGCAAAATTTTCTCCCTACACGTATGGATATTAAGGGATAGGGATGTCTGTAAGATGTTGTCTAGAAGAGGGTGTGGATATAAGTATGTGTATATGATATGTTGTCTGGAGGATGAGTTGTGGATATGAACGCATAACAGAAAGGCGAACCATTAGGCACTGGAAAGTCATACATACATAAGCAAAATGGCTATATTATATATATATAATATATATATATATTATATATTAATATATTATATAATATACTATATATATATATATATAAAATTATTATTATTATTATTTATTATTATTATATTTATTATTAATTATTATTATTGATTTTAATATTATTCAAAATTCTTAATATTTTGTTCAATTAATCGGCAAAATAATCGGCGAAATTTTGCCGATGACGATGAACGATTTGAAAAAATATGCGATTTTCCGATGACGATGACGATTAATCGTCCCATCACTAATATATATATATTAGGGTTGGAAAAAAAACTGCCCCAGTGGTTTTATTAGGAGCGGAGGAGGATTTAGTATGTTTTGGAAAGGGTTTTATTAAGCTTTTTTAAAATTTATAATTTTTGAGGAAAAAAAATGGTCAATAATAGTTTGGCGCCGGCGCACCCCCATTTTTTTTATGAAAATCACGATAATATACTCTAAAAAAATAATCAAGAATAATGAAAATGAAAAACGTCACTCTTTAGGAAAAAAAGTTACAGCTTCTCAAAATTATTAAAATTCCCATAGACATTTCATTTATGATCCATCAAGGTTAGTTCTTATTTCAGGCCCTCTGTTAGATGAGATTATAAGTTTTGTTAGGTATACACAAGAAAATTCTATGTAGAATTAACATATCTTATCATAACCTGAACTAGGATGGCATTAAAACGATTTTTTTTATAAGAAAGCCGATGGGAAATTTAAACTTTGAGAGGTTGTAACTTTTTTTCTTAACTAAATCATTTTCGTTTTTAAGCTTATTATTTTTTTAGAGGAGCATTGGTAATTGTTTAGTATTACTGACTTGAGTTCACGTACATAGTATATTAAAATTATAAACATTTCATTTACAAAAATGGTTTTAAAAAATTATTTGAAGTTTTTTTTTTTACGCATTTGAGTTTATTTTTGGAGTTTAAAATTTTTGCACTAAAAATATATTACGCTCTTGAAAAATCATAACATTTTACTCCGTCCGTGTAAGGGAATGAAGCGAATTTCAATGTTGAAATGGTTTTCAGATTATCGATACATCGATATTATTTTTTTATAATCGATTTTTTCACTAATTTCGAGAGAATCGATATTATAGACAAAAGCTGCGTTTCCCAGAAGCCCGACTGCAGCCCGGACGGGCAACAACAGGGCGCACATGCATCGTTTTTTTTTTCCAGAGCCCGTTTGCGCACTCTACCATGTATACGTCACAGTTCAGCGCCCGTGTTACATCTCGAATTTCGGGAATAGTAAACGGCGGGCTCGCCGGATGAATGTTTTGTTTACAAACAATCTTTTTACAAAACGTCATGTGTCGGAAATGATTGCCAAAAGTTTTTTAATATTTTAATTAACTTTATGTTAAGGGTAGCTAATTTTCGTATCGATTCATAAATTAGACTACATATGAAGTACAAGGGTATATATTTTAATAGCTAGTGAGATTTTAATAGCAGATTTCAGTAAGTACATTTATTAGGCCACACCCAGGTATCATTTAAGGAGTATGGCCGATAATGACAGGCCTAAATTGAATGGATCCCGTTTAATTTTTTTAATATCTTATTCATAATATATATATATATATATTATATTATATATATATAATACATATTAATATTATATATATATATATATATATATATATAGTATATATATAATAATATATATATATATAGAGAGAGAAGAGAAGGGAGAGAGAGAGGAAGAGAAGAGAGAGAGAGAGAGAGAGAGAGAGAGAGAGAGAGAGTGTAGAGAGAGAGAGAGAGGTAGTTAAAAAAACTGATTTTATTCATTCTTTCATAGTGAGATTACCAATAAGTCAAGTATTATCTTACAAATTTACATACATTCTCCTCCTTTCTATCTCTGCCTGAAATAAAATTCCAATTTATAATAATATTAAAATTTTTTAAAGTAATAAATTCAAAAAAAAAAAAGTAGACCGAATGGATGGAACTCTGGCATTGTTTACAATTGTCAGCTGATCCGACGGGCGCATTCGGCGTTTCGGTGCACGCAAGATGTTCGCTTTTCTCTTATTGGTTATGTAATATTTTTTCAATTCGAAGCGTTGTCTGAGTCGATGTTGCAACGTTGGCTGTGCTGGGAAACGCAGCTTTTTAAGTGACGTAAATAATAGCTGCGTTTTCCAGAAGCCCGACTGCTGAGCCGGGACGGGCACACAGGCCAAGCATGCGATCGTTCCAGGTTGCGCACTCCAGACATGTAACGTCACTCAGGCTTCCGTGTGTTACATCTCTTGAATTTCGGGAATTAAGTAAAAAACGTTGCGGGCGCGGATGAATATTTTGTTTACAAACAAATCTTTTTACAAAACATATGTCGGAAATTACTTGCCAAAAGTTTTTTAATATTTTAGTTAACTTTTATGTTAAGGGTACTAATATATCGTATCATTTCATAAATTAGATACATATAAGTACAAGAGTAAAATATTTTAATAGCTAGTGATATTTTAATAGCAGATTTCAGTAAGTACATTTATTAGGCCACACCCAGGAATGGTGATTTGTATAAATAAATAAAATAAATAAATATATATGAAATGATCATTTTGTAAAATATATATCTATTATACGTAAAAAAAAAAAAAAAAAAATAATAAAAATCCTTTTATAAAATTTTCTTAAGATCGCTTTTTACACTATGGTTTTGTAACATAGCGTCGGGCGGGGTGAATTGGGACACTTTATAACACTGTCTCCCTTCTTTTCCCTAATACACTTTTTGGATTTTTTTTTCTTCTGAAAATCATGGGCCTATAGTAGGTCATAAGTATTCTAATAAATAATAATGTTATTCTAATAATAATAATAGTTAAATTAAAGTTTAAATGAAGCTCATTCGGAATTTCCTTGATGAGGTGAATAGGGACACCATATGGGGGTGAATAGAGGAGGTGAAAAGGGACATTTCTTGGAACTCCTATTTGTGTATAAATTTAATACTTCGTTTTAATTTTTCCTTAACTTAGGTAATTGTTTATTATATTAAAATTAGCCATAAGTATTAAAAGTGTCAATAATGATACATAGAATAAGAATAAAAATGTTGTATCCCTATTCACCCCATTCGGGGGTTGAATTGGGACACTTCTTAGAATTCATATTTTACATATAAATTTATTTTTTTATTTTAATTTTTACTTAATATAAGTAACTGTATTATTTTTAGATTAGCTTTAGGTATTAAAAATGTCAATAATAATACATTAAGTAAGAATAATGTTAAGACTTCTCATCAGCCCTATAGTATTAAAAAATGGCTAGCCTATTTTACTAATAAAAAATGGGGGTTTTCTGTTATAAAATTAGAATGGTATATCCTAGGAATTTTTTTTTCTTATTTTTATTTTATTTTATTTTTGTGTGTGTGTGTAGAAAATGGTTCTGGCTTTAATTTTCACTCTTATAACTTGTTTCACAAATATACAGATTGGTAATAGATATTTGGCTTTTTCAAGGACCGTGCTTTTTGGGCCTGGAAAATTAACTAGTTTAGCCGAGAATGTGAAAAATTTTACTTGAGTAGATAAATTTTTTCCCCCCTATTTCTTGCGGTTACAGTATTTATCATCACAGGGTTCACACTTCTGGAAATCAGGGAAAAAAAAACCAATCAGGAACATTTTAAGATATGGCTAAAGTCAAGGGAATTCTAAAGAAATCAGGGAAATTTTTAAATTTCAAAAATATATGAAGAATGATCCATGGACCAAAGTTACATATTTTGATATATTTTTTTTCTTTACTGTATAATTATGGAATTAAGAGATGTATTTTGATAAGTGAATGAAAAGGATGGGCGAGGAACGGCATTCCCTAAATTATTATTTTCCTTTGATTTCTTTCAATTTTTTAGTTCACTATTACCTACTTTTCTTCCTATTCTGTCCGTAGAGGTTGTTCTAAGTTCATCCTTCCGATTGAAGGTGATTGTATTAGGATGTATTTTAGACGTATAACTTATGACTTAATCTATTTTATATCTTTTCTTTTTAGGGATTTATACTTTTTTGAGTTTTTTTTAAGGTTTGACGAAGCGATTTTAGATTTTGTGTTCAGTGAAGGTATTTATTATTTATTTATAAAATGACTTTAAATTAAAAAAACTAACTTTAAAGACCAGTGGTTGGATGTCAAAACTGAACCCACAATTTATCGGGGTGGTTGGGTAAAGGACCTAATAGTTCCAAGGCATACTGTAAATTTATATATAAAGAACTTTGATCTATCTATCAAAATTTTTAATGTAATGATGAACTGAGTAAATAGGCAGCAATAATGATAATAGATATTTTATACGACCAAAAATAACGAACACACTGGTCAGGGAAATTTGCGGATTTTGTCAGGGATAGTCAGGGAATTCAAATCCAAAATTTCAGTGTGGACATAGGCTTACCAGAATTTTTAAATAATAGATTTTTAAACCAGGTAAGTGAAAGAAAGGAGTGGGAGGGGAGATAAAAGAAAATATTGACACAAACTATTTATTTATACCATTTTTGAATTAAAACAGTGAACTTATTATTACCAAAACAATCTTCAAAAATAGTAATAGTAAGTAGGAACATCAGTATAGGTTTTATGTCTAAATTAAATATTAATTATAAATTAATAATATATAAATTAATGATAATAGGTAGGTAGGTCGAATTGCTAGATAGATTTTTAAGGTTAGTTACTAGAACCCTAGGTAGAGGTTTTGAGAAGGTAGATTTCAATGTGTCTGGGAATAATTTTTGACATTCAGCAACTTGCCAAACATACTGCTTCTGTTATGTTATGCTTGCATTGTAATCTTCCATTAATTTGACACCCCTTTCCACTGTGTCATTTACAACCCTAAAACGTTGACAATTCTCTCTCTTTTCATGAAATTCAGGTCTTCATTCCAAGCATCCGAATCAGAATGTAAGAAATGAGTTTTAATGTTGAACCTTTGGAAGAAGTTGAATGTTAGTGGTTTTATAAAGTAATCAACTTCTTTATCCAAAAAGGATGAGCTTCTCTCAAAGCGATTTTCACTTTAAATATCCTATCATCCTATATGCTTTCTTCCTCAAGCTCAATAAGCTTGCTTAGCTCATCATCATCATCACTGTTTTGCTCAAAAGACAATAGGTTTGCAGCCATGATTATTTTGATTGTCTAAATTTTTGTCAAAGAAAGAGAAAGCAACTTGCTCTGAATTCAATTACCACAGATGATTTATAAGTTTAGGCAATACCACCTTTGAAATGTCTCCATCAATTTTTTCATAATTAATTAAGGTTTTAAACAACTGTAAATGTTTGTTGAGAGGCAATGTAGCTTAAGGAGCATTAAACCAAACTTTGATAGTAAACATTAATTATGAATAAACAAATACTTCTGATGACATCTATATCTGAGTCACTTAAAGAAAATTGATTCCTGAAAATGAAATTTTTAGGAAGTAGATGACTTTTGACATCCACCTGGTGTGATGCATAGCACCTGATGCTCTAAAACAAATGTTATTTGGAGCAACACAACCTAAAAACATCAAACACAACTGTAAAATTCTTTATAACCTTCTTTGTGTTGATTCTGTGGTTTTTTTAATTGAGCTGAGAGAAAATTAGAAATCTGTTCGAGATAATTCCCTTTTATTTTAAATTTGTCATGTTCATCATCAAGACCAATATTATAATTTTTTGGTCAATTTTGGACCACCATGTCTGAAATCTTTTGAACCTATTTTGCAATTAAAGACTCCCATCAGGATTACTTCTGAAAGTGGTGGCGACATGAAAAGTATAAAAGATCTTTTTAAATAATTGTTTTAATAAAATACAGGTTCTTCTCAAACCACCAATATTGGCAGGAGTAGTGTCAAAACACATTACTTCTATATTGTCTATTGCTCCCCACTTTTTCCCTTTGGAAAAAAAAAGCTTTTGCCTGAGTACATCCTGTATTATTTTTAATATGAGGAACTCCTATCAACTGCCCTTCATCGCCACAACTTATCAAAACTGCCAACCTCTCTACATTTTCTTTATTCAATATATCTGAGAGCAATTTCCCATTCCAATGAAGGACGACAGCACCTTGAAAATCTGAATTTTCAAATATACTTTTAATAATCTGTAATCTTTCCATTCGAAATTTCGGTCTATTAACTCATTCTAGAGATTTTGCTTGCTAACGTCTGTGGATCTTGCCCTAATGCTTCAGCAGTAGCCAAAATGATTCTAACCCTATCTCTATCAGAAATGTTACATCTATCTAATAATACTGACAACTTGTGATATATTTTTTTCTTCCTCGGCAGTACACTCTTCAGTTGTGATATAGATGTAGTAGGGCCTGCCTACACAGTTTGTCTTAAGGTATGTATTTTTATATTCAGTATTAAAGCAAACCAAAAGAATTCAGATAGATTTTTGAGAAGATCAATGGATAGGTAAAGTACATGAATTTTTATAACTACTTTTCTTATTTTGGTTTCCGATTGTTTTTACAATGTTGGTACTAAATTAGGATCTAAAAGATAGCAGTAATTGCAGAGTATATAATTGTTTGATAACTAAACCAAATACATTGAATTTTGATCATTTTAAAAAATAAAATAAAATAAGGTTGTTTACATTTTGATAAGAAATATTAAATAATATTCACATAAAACGTTTGTTTTAAAATAGCACAAGTTTTGAAAGCCTAGGATAATAATAACAAAGTTAAGTTGTTGCAATATGACCAAAATACGTTTTATTTGCAGATGCAAGTGGAATGAACCAAGAAAAATGTCAGAAGATCATGGAGGGTTTTGATTGGTCTGGGAAGAATCCGTTGTAAGGGGGAGTGTGGGGTGTATTTACAGTGGGAAACCCTGGGAAGAAGTATGTGGAGGGTTTTTGGATGCCCAAGAATGCAAAGAAAGGAAATAAAACATAAGTCCCATAAATATCCCTTAAAACTAAAAATGAAAATAAAAATGCAAAAACGAAGATCTACTTACACAACAGCAACAACAGTTATGTCCTTCGGATAGAGAAGATTAGGCCTTCTTCCACAGGAGGATTCGGTGGATGGACCAGCCCATCCAGTCAAATTCTCGTCAGTTTCGATTTCATGTACGGAGAATATTAAAAGCCAAATCATATACCAGAGAGGAATTTTAGAATAAAATCCATTTTAAGGTAATCTGTAAAAGAAAGAAAGATAAATATATATTTATTTAAGAGTATATATAGCTATATATATATATAATATTATATTATATATATAATATATATATATATATATATATATATATATATATATATATAATAAATTATATATATAATATAATATATATAATATAATATATATATATATATATATATACCAGTAATAAATAAAATTATAATATTTAATTTTATAATTATTATTTTTATATAATATATATATATATATATATATATATATATATATATATATAGTATATATATATATATATATTATATAGCTATAGCTATATATAGCGTATAATATAGTATATACCGTATAATATAATATATATATATATATATATATATATATAATATATATATATATATATATTATTATATTATATATAATATATATTATATATATATATATATTTATTATATATATATAATATATTATTATATTAATATATTATATTAAATATTACATACAAAAGTAGGTGTAAATTCTTTTGTATGTAATATTTAATATAGCATAATATATATATTATAATATATATATATATATATACGGTAGTATATATAATTTAAATTATATAGCTATAGCTATATATATATATTATTATATATTATATATATATATATATAATATATATATTATATATATATATATAATATATAATATATTATATATATATATTATATACTGTATATATTATATATTATATATATATATATATATATATATATATATAATATATATAATTATATATATTATATATTAATTATATATATATATATATATATATATATATATATGATATATATATATATATGATATATATATATATATATATATATCTGTATAAATATATATTTATCTTTCTTTCTTTTACTTCCTTGTTTTCTGAATCTTATTCTCCATGAATAACATCATTTGTTATATACAACGACGATTCAGCTTTTTCTTCTTCCCCCAATGTGAAATACTCACTGACGTGAATTTGACTGGATGGGCTGGTCCAACAAACAGAATCCTCCTGTAGTAGAAGGCCTGATCTTCTCCTAATTTGGGACACAGACGCTGTTACTGTTACAGTAGGTAGATCTTCGTTTTTTTCAGTTCTTTTTCATTTTTGTTTTCATTTTATTTTAAGGGATATTTATGGGACTTATATATGTTTTATTTCCTTTCTTTGCATTCTTGGGCATCTAAAAACCCTCCACATACTTCTTCCCAGGATTTTCCACTGTAAATACACCCCACACTCCCCCTTACAGCGGATTCTTCCCAGACCAATCAAAACCCTCCATGATCTTCTGACATTTTTCTTGGTTCATTCCACTTGCATCTGCAAATAAAACGTATTTTGGTCATATGGCACCAACTTAACTTTGTTATTATTATCCTAGGCTTTCAAAACTTGTGCTATTTTAAAACAAACGTTTTATGTGAATATTATTTAATATTTCTTATCAAAATGTAAACAACCTTATTTTATTTTATTTTTTAAAATTATCAAAATTCAATGTATTTGGTTTAGTTATCAAACAATTATATACTCTGCAATTACTGCTATCTTTTAGATCCTAATTTAGTACCAACATTGTAAAAACAATCGGAAACCAAAATAAGAATAGTAGTTATAAAAATTCATGTAGCTACTTTACCTATCCATTGATCTTCTCAAAAATCTATCTGAATTCTATTGTTTTCCTTTAATACTGAATATAAAAATACATACCTTAAGACAAACTGTGTAGGCAGGCCCTACTACATCTATATCACAACTGAAGAGTGTACTGCTGAGGAAGAAAAAAATTTATCACAAGTTGTCAGTATTATTAGATAGATGTAACATTTCTGATAGAGATAGGGTTAGAATCATTTTGGCTACTGCTGAAGCATTAGGGCAAGATCCACAGACGTTAGCAAGCAAAATCTATTGTATGAGTTCACAGACAGAAATTTCAAGAGGAAAGTGCAGATTATTAAAAATAGGTTTGAAAATTCAGATTTACAAGGTGCTGTCCTACATTTTAATGGGAAATTGCTCTCAGATATATTGAATAAAGAAAATGTAGAGATTGGCAGTTTTGATAAGTTGTGGTGATGAAGAGCAGTTGATAGGAGTTCCTCATATTAAAAAGAATATAAAGGATGTTCTCGGACAAAAGCATTTTTTTCCAGAGTGGAAAAATGGGGGACAGTAGAAAATATATGAAGCAATGTGTTTTGACACTACTGCTGTCACTACTGGTTGTTTGAGAGGAACCTGTGTTTTATTAGAACAATTATTTGAAGATCTTTTATACTTGGTATGTCACCACCACCATCAGAAGTAATCCTGAAGGGAGTCTTTAATTGCAAAATAGGTTCAAAAGATTTCAGACATGGTGGTCCAAAATTGACCAAAAAAATATAATATTGGTCTTGAACTCTTGATGATGAACAGGTCAAATTTAAAATAAAAGTAATTGATCTCAAACAGATTTCTAGTTTTCTCTCAGAGCAATTAAAAAACCCACAGAATCAACACAAAGAAGGTTATAAAGAATTTTACAGTTGTGTTTGATGTTTTTAGGTTGTGTTGCTCCAAATAACATTTGTTTTAGAGCATCAGGTGCTATGCATCACACCAGGTGGATGTCAAAAGTCATCTACTTCCTAAAAATTTCATTTTCTGGGATCAATTTTCTTTAAGTGACTCTGAGATAGATGTCATCAGAAGTATTTATTTATTCATAATTAATGTTTATATCAAAGTTTGGTTTAATGCTCCTTAAGCTACATTGCCTCTCAACAAACATTTACAGTTGTTTAAAACCTTAATTAATTATGAAAAAATTGATGGAGACATTTCAAAGGTGGTATTGCCTAAACTTATAAATCATCTGTGGTAATTGAATTCAGAGCAAGTTGCTTTCTCTTTCTTTGACAAAAATTTAGACAATCAAAATAATCATGGCTGCAAACCTATTGTCTTTTGAGCAAAACAGTGATGATGATGATGAGCTAAGCAAGCTTATTGAGCTTGAGGAAGAAAGCATATAGGATGATAGGATATTTAAAGTGAAAATCGCTTTGAGAGAAGCTCATCCTTTTTGGATAAAGAAGTTGATTACTTTATAAAACCACTAACATTCAACTTCTTCCAAAGGTTCAACATTAAAACTCATTTCTTACATTCTGATTCGGATGCTTGGAATGAAGACCTGAATTTCATGAAAAGAGAGAGAATTGTCAACGTTTTAGGGTTGTAAATGACACAGTGGAAAGGGGTGTCAAATTAATGGAAGATTACAATGCAAGCATAACATAACAGAAGCAGTATGTTTGGCAAGTTGCTGAATGTCAAAAATTATTCCCAGACACATTGAAATCTACCTTCTCAAAACCTCTACCACCTACTTGATTCTAGTAACTAACCTTAAAAATCTATCTAGCAATTCGACCTACCTACCTATTATCATTAATTTATATATTATTAATTTATAATTAATATTTAATTTAGACATAAAACCTATACTGATGTTCCTACTTACTATTACTATTTTTGAAGATTGTTTTGGTAATAATTAAGTTCACTGTTTTAAATTCAAAATGGTATAAATAAATAGTTTGTGTCAATATTTTCTTTTATCTCCCCTCCCCCCCCACTCCTTCCTTTCACTTACCTGGTTTAAAATCTATTATTTAAAAATTTGGTAATGCAGGGTTCACACTGAAACTTTGGATTTGAATTCCCTGACTATCCCTGACCAAATCCGCAAATTTTCCTGACCAGTGTGTTCGTTATTTTTGGTGTATAAAATATCTATTAATCATTATTGCTGCCTATTTACTCAGTTCATACATTAAATTATTAAAAATTTTGATAGATAGATCAAAGTTCTTTATATATACTTTACAGTATGCCTTGGAACTATTAGGTCCTTTACCCAACCACCCGATAAATTGTGGGTTCAGTTTGACATCCAACCACTGGTCTTTAAAGTTAGTTTTTTTATTTGAAGTCATTTTATAAATAAATAATAAATACCTTCAACTGAACAAAAATCTAAAATCACTTCGTCAAACCTTACAAAAAAACTCAAAAAGTATAAATCCCTAAAAAGAAAAAGATATAAATAGATTAAGTCATAAGTTATACAGTCTAAAATACATCCTAATACCAATCACCTTCAATCGGAAGGATGAACTTAGAACAACCTCTATGGACAGAATAGGAAGAATAGTAGGTAATAGTGAACTAAAAATTGAAAGAAACAAAATAGAAGTAGATTTATGGAATGTCGTTCCTCGCCCATCCTTTTCATTCACTTATCAAATAATACATCTCTCATTCCATAATTATACAGTAAAGAAAAAAAATATATCAAAAATATGTAACTTGGTCCATGGATCATTCTTCATATATTTTGAAATTTTAAAATTTCCCTGACTTTTTTAGAATTCCCTTGACTTTCAGCATATCTTAAAATGTTTCCCTGATTGGTTTTTTTTTCCCTGACTTTCCAGAAAGTGTGAACCCTGTGATGATAAATACTGTAACCCAAAAATAGGGGGGAAAAAAAAATTTATCTACTCAAGTAAATTTTCACATTTTTTCTAAAAAAAGTTAATTTTCCAGGCCCAAAATAGCACTGGTCCTTGAAAAAGCCAAATATCTATTACCAATCTGTATATTTGTGAAACAAGTTATAAGAGTGAAAATTAAAGCCAGAACCATTCTCTACACACACACACAAAAAAAAAAAAAAAAAATAAAAAAAAAAAAAAAAAAAAAAAAAAAATTCCTAGGATATACCATTCTAATTTTATAACAGAAAACCCTCATTTTTTATTAGTAAAATAGGCTAGCCATTTTTTAATACTATAGGGCTGATGAGAAGTCAACATTATTCTTACTTAATGTATTATTATTGACATTTTTAATACCTAAAGCTAATCTAAAAATAATACAGTTACTTATATTAAGTAAAAATTAAAATAAAAAAATAAATTTATATGTAAAATATGAATTCTAAGAAGTGTCCCAATTCAACCCCCGAATGGGGTGAATAGGGATACAACATTTTTATTCTTATTCTATGTATCATTATTGACACTTTTAATACTTATGGCTAATTTTAATATAATAAACAATTACCTAAGTTAAGGAAAAATTAAAACGAAGTATTAAATTTATACACAAATAGGAGTTCCAAGAAATGTCCCTTTTCACCTCCTCTATTCACCCCCATATGGTGTCCCTATTCACCCCATTAAGGAAATTCCGAATGGCTTTCATTTAAACTTTTAATTACTATTGATTATTATTAAATAACATTATAACTAATAGTGTGCTTATGACCTACTATAGGGCCATGATTTTTAGGGGAAAAAAAATTCAAAAAGTGTATTAGGGAAAAAGAGGGAGACAATTTGTACCTGAAGTGTCCAAATTCACCCCGCCCGCGCTATTTACAAAACCAATAGTTGTAAAGCCCATCTTATGAAATTTATAAAAGGATTTTTGATTATTTTTTTTTTTTTTTTTTTACTATATATATATATATTTTACAAAATGATCATTTCATATATATTTATTTATTTTATTTATTTATACAAATCACCATTCCTGGGTGTGGCCTAATAAATGTACTTACTGAAATCTGCTATTAAAATATCACTAGCTATTAAAATATTTTACTCTTGTACTTATATGTATCTAATTATGAAATGATACGATATATTAGTAACCCTTAACATAAAAGTTAACTAAAATATTAAAAAACTTTTGGCAAGTAATTTCCGACATATGTTTTGTAAAAAAGATTTGTTTGTTAAACAAAAATTCATCCCCCACGTTTACTAATTCCCGAATTCGAGGATGTAACAACGGAAGCCTGACTGTGACGTTTACATGATGTGGAAGTGCGCAAACAGCCTCTGGAAACGATGCATGTGCGCCTGTGTGCCCGTCCGGCTGCAGTCGGGCTTCTGGAAACGCAGCTATTATTTACGTACACTTTAAAAAGCTGCGTTTCCAGAAGCCCGTTTGCAAAATCGACTCAGAAACGCTTCGAATTGAAAAAAAAAATTACATTAACCAACAGATAACAGGAAATTTGAGTGCACCGGAAACGGCGGACGCGCCCTGTCGGATCAGCTGACAATGTAAACAAGCCAGAGTTCCATCCATTCGGTCTTACTTTTTTTTTTTTTATTTTTTACTTTAAAAAATGTTTAATATTATTATAAATTGGAATTTATTTCAGGCAGAGATAGAAAGGAGGAGAAGGTATGTAAATTTGTAAAGATAATACTTGACTTATTGGTAATTCCACTATTCTTTCAGAATAAAATCAGTTTTTTAAACTACTCTCTCTCTCTCTCTCTCTTCTCTCTCTCTCTCTCTCTCTCTCTCTCTCTCTCTCTCTCTCTCTCTCTCTCTCTCTCTCTCTCTCTTCTCTCTCTCTCTCAATAATATATATATATTATATATATAATATATATATATATATATAATATATATATATATATATATATATATATATATATATTATATATATATAATATATATATACTATAGTTAAAAGCATATTAAAAAAAATTAAACGGAAGATCCATTCAATTGTAGGCCTTCTTATAGGCCATACTCCTTACAAAAATAATATTTGGGTGTAGCCTAATAAATGTACTTACTGAATCTGCTATTAAAATCTCACTAGCTATTAAAATATTATACTCTTGTACTTATATGTATCTAATTTATGAAATGATACGATAAATTAGTACCCTTAACATAAAAGTTAATTAAAATATTAAAAAACTTTTGGCAAGTCATTTCCGACACATGTTTTGTAAAAAGATTTGTTTGTAAACAAAGGATTCATCCGCGCCCGCCCGTTTACTAATCCCGAATCGAGGATGTTAACAAACGGGCGCCTTGAACTGTTGACGTATTACATACGCATAGAAGATGCGCAACGGGCTCTTTGGAAAACGATGCATGTGGCCTGTGTGCCCGTCCGGGCTGCAGTCGGGCTTCTGGAAACGCAGCTTTTGTCTATAATATCGATTCCTCGAAATTAGTGAAAAAATCGATTATAAAAAAATAATATCGATATCGATGTATCGATAATCTGAAACACATTTCAACATTGATTCCTCATTCCTACACGGACGGAGAATTGTTATGATTTTCAGAGCGTTAATATATTTTTAGTGAAAATTTTAACTCAAAATAAACTCAAATGCGTAAAAAAAAAAACTTCAAATAATTTTTTAAAACCATTTTTGTAAATGAAATGTTTATAATTTTATAATACTATGTACGTGAACTCAAGTCAGTAATACTAAACAATTACCAATGCTCCTCTAAAAAAATAATAAAGCTTAAAAAACGAAAATGATTTAAGTCTAAGAAAAAAAGTTAGAACCTCTCAAAGTTTAAAATTTTCCCATCGGCTTTCTTATAAAGAAAAATTAGTTTTATGGCCATCCTAGTTCAGGTTATGATAAGATTTGTTAATTCTACATAGATTTTCTCTGTGTATACCTAACAAAACTATAACCTGAACTAGAGGGCCTGAAATAAGAACTAACCTTGATGGATCATAAATGAAATGTCTATGGGAATTTTAATAATTTGAGAAGCTGTAACTTTTTTTCCTAAAGAGTGACGTTTTTCATTTTCATTATTCTTGATTATTTTTTTAGAGTATATTATGTGATTTTCATAAAAAATGGGGGTGACGCCCCTCTGCACTACTATTACTGGCCATTTTTTTCCTCAAAAATATAAATTTTAAAAAAGCTTAATAAAACCTTTCCAAAAACATACTAAAATCCTCCTCCCTCCTAATAAAACCACTGGGGCAGTTTTTTTTCCAACCCTAATATATATATATTAGTGATGGGACGATTAATCGTCATCGTCATCGGCAAAAATCGGCATATTTTTTTCAAATCGTCATCGTCATCGGCAATTTTCGCCGATTATTTTGCCGTTAATTGAACAATATTAAGAATTTTGAATAATATTAAACTCAATAATAATAATTCTAATATTAATATAATAATAATAATAATAAGTGAATAATTTTAATATATATATATATATATATATATATATATATATATATATATATATATATTTGATATATATTATTATATGATATATACCCATTTGCTTATGGTATGTATGCCATTCCAGTGCCTAATGGTTCGCCTTTCTGCTAGCGTTCATATCCACACTCATCCTCCAAGACCACATATCAATACACATACTTATATCCACACCCCTCTTCGAGACAACATCTTTCAAACATCCCTATCCTTATATCCATACGTGTAGGGGAGAAAATTTTGCCCACATCGTTGATGTCCTGCGTTGTCGTAAGAAGGGACCTAAGGGACGGTGTAGTTAGGTTGGCTGCTCTACTACCACTATTCTTTTGCCAGGAATGCTAATGCCATGCCTCGGAGTAAGGTCGTACGCAGTAAGCGCCCTTTCTATCCTGGCGCCGAAAATGTTATGAACGTATTCTGTATTATGAAATGTCAGAGGAATAAATGTTGAGAATGAGGAGAGAGGTGATGGATGTATTTAGAAGGGCAAATTTGATTTGCCTCGCTGTGACTGAGACAAAGATGAAAGAAAACGGTGAAAATGGTTGGTGTGGTGTGAAATGTGTTTGTGTTGCTGTGGAAAGCAATGAGAGGGGGATAGAAGGATTTCCAATTCTGATGAGTGAGTTGTGGTTGAGGACTTATGGTAGATTTTGTGTGTGTGAATACTAGAAGTCTAAAGGTTAATTAGAAGTTTGAAAAGGTCAAAATTTGTGTGGTTGCGACATATGATTCATCTGAGGGTAATGTTGCAGAGAGTACGATTTTCTGGTATAATCCGAATGATGTTTTGGATGGAGGGAATAGGAGATTCAGTTCATTTGCCACATATCTGCCCATTCAAGATTTTTTTTTTTACAGGTTGTCACCACCACTCACGGGCAGAGCCCTATTCATAGAGGGGGTGTAGTACTTCTCAAAAGTTCACCCTCTAATCGCAAATTACGCATATGAGCAGAGACGCAGGCTTTAAAGTGAGAAGATTAAATCAGTAGGAAATACAGAAGATGGAAAGAATTCCGTGGTGGAAAAGAAGAAGCACCAGCAGCAAACTAGCCTGATTACCAATGTCAACACCAATACTCAGTGCGCAGATACAGCACCTAGTGTGCTACGAAAGGCGTCGTAAAGGTGTGGTACGCGAGTGGATTAAGTTTCCCTCGAGCACTTGCCGCTGCGGGTACCTATAGGATAGAGATAAGCACCAACATCGCGCTGCAAAGATAGAGGGTCGTGACCTGGAAAGTACAGAACAGTTTGAGGTTTTTATTGCCGTTGACTCACCCTGTCCAAAGCCGGGTGAAACCAGAGCCCCCCCCCCCCAAGATTATGAGAGCAGTTACTTCCATGGGCGGATGAGACCTTTGGATAGCGGAGCAACTGAAGAAAAAGGAGGAAAGTCTCACAGTCTAAACATAACTCTCAGTTCCTTTGAGGCCGCCCTAGCAACCGTTGGATGTTGAGGTTTCCAAGACATTTTTTTGCTCTGTTAAGGCCAAAGATGTTTATATTGTCAACAGGAGAAACACAGAACCGTCGAAAGAGATAGGGAAGTTAGAAGGCGTTTTGGAAAAGGAGATTTGTAAAAGTTGGGTTTTTAAAGAATTGAATTCACAAATATTTCTATCCATCAGCGAGAATAAAAATTGGAAAGATTAAGACGAGAAATTCCAGAAAAAAAAGTGGGAGTAGAATTGTTATGAGTTAAAAGAATGAAGGGTCGATCATCAGAATACGAATGGATAGAGTTAGAGTGCAGGTGGAAGACATTAATGAAAAGTAGTTATAGTAGGAGATAAGACAGAACCTTTGAGGAACACCACTATTGGCAGAAAAAGAGAAGAAGTCGCCCGATCAACAACAGCCGATATTGAGCGATTTGAAAAAAAGGCTAGGTATAAGTAAGCAAAGAGAAGGAGGGAAACCAAAGGAGGGGGAGCTTGGAGGCAGTTGACGAGTGCCATTACTCGTCAAATGCTTTGGAGTATGTTCAAGCGCACCACGCGAAGTCTCCCCGTAAGTTCCTAAGAGCCGAAAAACCAAAATCGGTTAGATAGAGATGTATATCGCCCAGTAGAGCCGTTACTGGCCATCGGGTGAGTTCCAGATGATCTAAGAGTTGAGTTGAGAAGGGTTTCAAAGATCTGTAGATAGAATACAAGTGAGGGAGCTAGGCGATAGTTAGAAGGTGGATCAGGAGCGGCTTCGTTTTTTCGAATAGTTGGACATGTGAGAGTTCCAACATTGAGGGAGGGAAAGTGCTAGTATTGGGACATAGGGAGTATAGAAAAACGAGGCCGAAGAGATTAGCCTTTCAGTTGGAGAATTAGCAACAGCAATGGTCAGATCGAATAAGAGGAGGAAAGAGATTTACAGAAGTTGCTAGAGATGAAAGATTTGTCAGTAGAAACCAAGGAGGTTAGCGCACTTTCATTTGATGAAAGCCACTTTGCTCGTCGAAGAGTATCCCTGCAGCGATTTCTAGCTGAATGAAAATTAGCGAAAGTGATAGGAGAACGAGAATTTTTCCACACCCGATATGCACTGTCTCTAGAATGAATGGCCAGAGAATAAGCGACGATCGAACATGGATTATGAAGAAAGAAAATTTAGTTTTAGAAGGAATGAAGTGAGGAAGAAAAATTTAGCTGAAAGAGGAATGAACCTGCTCATCCCATCAACCGTTACAGCTCCCTCCTTTTGTTTCAACTATCAATACATACATCATTATTCCTTATTGAGGTAGCCAATTTGCTATCATCTGCAAACTTAGAAACCTTACATTAAGTCCCTGGTCTAAAATATTTATACATGTATGAGGAACAGGGCCATTTGACCTAAGAAATCGTTACGGGACCACAAACATGTCTCCTCATTCCATTAATATAAATACTTTTTCATTCTCATTGATTACTATTTTATTTTATTATTTTTTTTTCTATTCTTTTTATTACTTTTATTAATCTATTATTATCATTCATTATTATTATTATATATTATTATTATTATTATTTTTTATTATTTTATTATTATTGTATTATTATTATTATTATTATTAGTTTTAGTTTTAGTTTTAAGGACATTTCAAAAAATTTTTGATCGCTAAAATAATTGCGGGAGGTTGAACACCCTGACCCTCCTGTCTACAGCCTTATATATATATATATATATATATATATATATAAATATATATATATAATATATAATATATATATATATATATATATATAATATATAATATATATATATATATATATATACTATATATATAATAATATAGGGAGAGAGAGAGAGAGAGAAGAGAGAAATTTTTAAAAATAGTTTTTTTCAATTAATCGTCATCGTCATCGGCAAGAATTTGCTCTAATCGTCATGGCATCCGAAAAAAATTTCATAATCGTCCCATCACGTAATATATATATATAGTAATATATATATATATATATATATATATAATATATATTATATATATATATATATATATATATAACTTTATTATATATATATAATATATTATACCGTATATATATTTAATTATATATAATATATATAATATATATATATATATATATATATATATATATATATATATATATTATATATATATATATATATATATATCTATATATATATAATATATAATATTATATTTTAAGGTACCATTGAAACACTAACATTCCTCTCCTCCCTCTGAAATACGTTACATATAATACCCATACTAAAACCTAACAACCTAACTTTGTACAGACCTATGTCATTGCTATTTATAATATTCAAAGTATTTAAAGGTTGAATCCTTAAATGGAATCTCTCCGTTTGATCCCCAGGCAATCAGACTAGAGCATGGATTTAGGTAAAAGTTGCACTATTAACCAACTAATACAAAAACATCCTTAGACAGCTTTAGAAATCATAGAGACAGTAAGAGCCACATGGGCCTATCGAGATGTCTCAGTCCCACCCAAAATAAATAACCACCAAACATTGCTCATACAAATCAAACAAAGCACCTTAAGGCTTGTCAATAACGTTACATAGTATACACAAAGTCTTTACCCGAAAAAGAAAAAAAAATACGTATACACTAATAGTTAACAGGGCTCACCATGTAGTTTGACCCACATAACTACTGTAATGAAAAAAAAAACTACCAATTGGCTTAGTCAAAATATATACCTATTCAATCTTTTCATATACCTATCCAACCCTTGCTTAAATGTTGCAATCGAGTCATACTCAGACAACTTCCTGTTAGCAACTATTCAGAAATTTAATAACTATGTTACTGAATGAATTTACTTTCTGTATATCAAGGATGGCATGCCGTTCTTTGCTTAATTTAATTCTTCTTCCCATCCGCATGGTCAACTATGAAGGAATTATTGGTTTCCCGTTATTAATAAAGATGTAAAATTTTTGTAGGCTTTTGTATCATGTTTCCCTCTGAGAAATCGCCTTTCAATAGAAACATTCCTAACTTTCAGCCTCTCTTTCATAGCTCTTTACCCTCAAAACCCAGAAAATCACCCTTGCTGCTCTGTGTTGCAATCTCTAGCATTTCTGTCTTTCCTTAATAAGGGGCCTTAGACTTGTGACATACTCTAAATACTGGCCTAACAGCTATTATAAAGTTTACTTATAACATTCTTGCTCTTGTAAATGACATTGCAATTTATTTTATTATAGCATCTTATTTAGCTTTATTCCTTCCAAACTGATTAACTACTATCAAATTACTGCTATATTACACTTATCTTTTTCTTTGGTCCACAGACTTCAAGCCATTCCCTATTCATATTGTAGATAAAACTATTATTTGAAGTAACCTAGGTGAAAAACCTTATACTTTTACTCATTGCCACGTTACCCTTCCCAACCCAAGAAGTTGTAGTCAAGACATTTGAATCTTTTTACATCCATCACTATTCCTTACTGAGGTAGCCACTTTGGTATCATCTACAAAC